>MCFK01006046.1:0-13097 GCA_003610855.1 Erysiphe neolycopersici | reverse complement strand
TATTAATTTATGTAGTAAACGTCTGGAAAGAGCTAGTTCCAGTGGCTTTCGATCACGCATTTGACAGTCTAAATCTTGATATCAATCTGGACAGATACTAGACTACCAATCCTTAACCAAATTTTGGCGGCGTTGAAACATCAGGCAATACAAATAGGCAAGAGTGATACTGACATGGTTCCATTTGGCGGTGTGGGAGTGACTGCAGTTCCAAACACGCTACAGTGTCTGCTTCCTCGTTTCTCCTGATCTTTGAGTGGCTAGGTACCCACTTCAACTCTGCATTGATTTTCGTGATGATATGGTAAAATTCCCGCGTTATTTTTATGTAGGAAGATGTTTTACCGGGTTGTTGGGCTCTAACAACTGCTTGGTTATCAAACACAATAAACATTTTTTTTTTCAAATTACGACGAGAAGTGCCGTGGTTACACCCATTATTTCTGCATCGTACACCTCTCCTCCATGTAGAATGACCTGGCTCTTATGAAAATTTCTGCTATTACGTTGGAGAACAAAGCCACAAGAAGACCGCTGATATTCTTTAGATGATCCATCCGAGAAAGCAGATATCTACCGAGGAAATTGTTTCTACCCATTGAAAATGCGCTTATATTACTTCAGACTTTGTTCCCAGAATTTCAGTGTAGTCTAGCACTAAAAGAGGCTCAGCAGCTTCTTCTAGAGGGAGCTGAGCATAAGATTGTTGGATCCGGGTGATTTGGATTTTTGGATGTTTTGACAAGTTAGGTCTTATCTTATATTTGGACAAACTTTTACTTGAATTCGAAGGGGATGAGAATCATCAAGTGAATTAACCCGAGCAATAAGTCGCAGACGGTTACTTTCTAGCATGATTCGAGCCGCTGGAACACCGCTATCTCTATGATAGCACCACATTTGGTGTTGTACTCCATACTGTGAGACCAGATTATAGTGCAAGGCGAACTGCATTATCGACTAGTTCGCAGTGATGTGTAGTGGAAGAACTCACATATCCTCGTATTATCGGACGTGTCATACCAGGAGTGTAATTATTTGCAACTCCAAATTTTCTTGTTTGAGATGCTAAATATTAATTCTGATTAGTGTTTACTATTTAGTATTGGCACAAGTAGTATGCTATCATACTCTTTCTTCTCTATTCTATCCCCTTCACCTCATACCCTCAAGCCTTCTTTGGTTCTAGTGTAGAGCCAACAGAAATGCTATTAAGCTATGGAGATCTTCACTTAGTACGGTAGATTTATATTCATTTATAAATCTTGTAATCTAAAATCGAACTTATACAAAATCGAGCCGCTCGATTTTGTTTAAGTTCGATTTTAGATTTTTTACATTTTCATCACTAGATTAATTTAAGTCCCAAATATTATTTGTCATTAATAAAAAAAATCTCAGTTTTACAAACAAAAATTCATAGTACAGCAAAAAAAAAATTAAAAAAAAAAAACGTTTTCGTTGTCTTTGTGATAGAGAAGCCTCACCTCACTTCGTTTTTCAGAACTTTGGTAAGCAAGCAAATGGTCTCTGACCATATCAAAAAAAAAAATCTTTCCCTTTTGGTACAGTAAGTAATATCAAAATTGAAAGTCATAGCTAAGATCTGTTATGCGACTTCTAAGTCATTCGCAATTGAATGATCTCCAAAACCTTGAGCGCGAGATAAAGTCAAGAAGTCGTAAGATTGTGAGAAGTTTACTTGAGGTTCCCCATTAGAATTGAAGTTATAGCAAAGCGAGCAGCTCGCTCAAGGCTTCAAATTATTTTTACTTAATTAACATTATGCATTAAGAGAGTATTCACTAAGTTTGTAAAAGTCTCATCTGATTCTCAATAAAAATTCGCCTTTATTGTTATCATAATATATAAAGCAAAATGTTTTTTTAATTTTTTTAATTATAAAGAAAAAACACATTATAGTATTTTAAAATCTAACTTTGTCTTTGTGTAAGTGTAGAATTTGATCGCCCCCTTGACCTTTGAAACGCCATGTAAGTCTCTTGAAAAGAAACTATAAGTTCTCTCTCCTCAGGTTCCATTCCATCATAATTTTACACGGAAGTAGTTATTTTTTGTGCAATATTTGTCAAAATTGTACTTGATTCGTGGCCAAATCTCTCAGTAGACATTAACGACAGTGGATCAGTGAGTAACGAAGATCTTTCAAGAAGGCCAGCATAGTATCCTAAATCATAACAGATAGCATACCCTAGAAGCCGTTTGACCATGTGAATATGCTTACACGCTATATGTTTTTCAACCATAAATTGACACGTGCATCTAGAGATACTACTGTATTTATTCAGGGAAACGATGACAACAATCGTATGCAAGAATACAATACGAGAGTTATCGAGTGCAGCACAGATATTGTGCGTTGCATCTAGGCAGAACAAAGATGGATACTTCTCTAGGATCTAAATTGACCAAGCGGTACTGAATGCAAAGTAAGAGTCCAGAGCTGAGCTACATGTAAAATTATAGTAGATGTAGTAGATGTAGTAGTAAGCATATTTCGGGGTTGACGTAACGTCCCATATTCCGCTCTTCAAAAGTGGAGATACCGCCCTCACTTCTGATGGATTCAATGTATTTCATTAAACTCTCTCTACAATTTGACTCAAGCTATGCACAACCCTTTAGATAAGGTAGCCAGAGGTTAACAAAATCCTGGGGCTTCACCCAGCTCACCTCTGGAATCTGGAAAAGTGTATATAACTGAAGCAAGGCCCCAGATTCTAACACATTTAAAGTAGCCTCGTACGGTCGAATCAAGGCCTTACAAGATGCCCAGTTATTTCTGGACGCAACAACTTTTTGAAGCCAAGATTTGACTTGAGGTGATAGTCTTCGTTTAGACCAAGTGAACGCTGAATCCCTCGTATGGTTAGTGTGATGTGTCACACTTAAAACTATTGTGTCGCAGTCGAACTTCTTATAAACTTTCATCTGATAATTACCTTACTTTAGTTTTTTAATCGCTCCTTTACTGTCATGTAGGTTCCACTTTAAAGTATTTTGCTCCGTCTTAAGCCATGAATCAAATTCATTATAGTTTGAGGATTCTTTGGTGAAATAAATTTGATCAGACATAGTGTGATTATTTTCAGTATTATGATTGAGTCGAAAATCATTGAGGGCATCCATCTGTATTTCCGATAGATTTTCACTAAAACTAGTTAAAAATTATTTGATATGAAATAATTTGACCTTTAAATGTTTGGAATATTATTTAGTAAATTTAGAATAGTATGATATTGGAATCAGTTCAGAGAAATCAATGTTAAAATTTTAGTTAGTATCAAGCACTTAGTACATCTAATGTCACCCAAGATACAGCCCAGCCCTGACAGCAAGCCTCCTCGATATCGTGACAACACAAGAGACTAGATCGTTAGCTGATCGTTTAGGAAGAGCTCCGAATTGCTGTTGTCTCCCTATATCTGAAGTAATTGCGAGGTGTGACATTCTTTTAACATTTATTCTTTCCAACCCCTTTCCAAAAAATGAGAGAAGAGACATAGGTCTCCACCCATCTGCTGTAGACAGGTCTCGCTTTTTCTTTGGGAGATACATAATTTCTGCTAGCTTAAAACAAGACGGGTGATGACTGAAAAAGAAATGCTTGAAATAAATTGGTGAAAAATGATACTATACTACCCCAGCAAGTGGTTATGAGCCTCGTTGAAATTCCATCATAGCCAGGGCAATTATTTCCACTACCAATCGTACATATACGCACTTCAGTTTCTGTTAGCTCATCCGTCCATGGAATGCAATCCTCCTCTGGTATGGTACAGGAAGGGAGGTCATCGGAGCTTTGAAATCTTGTTAAGAGACAACTCCTTAGAATAGTTGCTCGTTCGGCCTGTGTGGATTGGCTTAATTCTACCAGTTGATGCAGTTGAGATCGCTAATTTCTTAACCACAATCTTGCGGATGCCAGTAGGGGATATTTTTCGCAACTCATACTCCTGCGGGAGACGGAGGAAGATTCTTTTATCTGCTCTGCATTGCCATGAGGGGTCGATTTGCCCTCAGGAGCTTGTCTTCAAGCAACTTCTCCATACAGTGACTATGAGTGGGTACAGAGAATTAGTAGAATTAATGGAATATTCGTTACGCCTTGGATTCGATTCAAAGGAGTTACGATCCAGTTAAACATTTTTACGATATAATATCCCATATCAAAGCCATGTACCATTCCATAGATTTCGCTTGCAAGAACAAACCAAGTAACTCTGTTGAACTTGGTAGAACTCCAATGAATAATTTTACCGCGGATTTTGAAGGCAGGATAGTGAGAAGAAAATTTCTGCTTATTCACAAAGTAGATGACATATCCAATCTGGTTACTTGAGTCTTTATTGTTAGCGAATGAGCCGTCAACAAATACGAATAGGGCAGCTTCAAGTAAGTCAATATTAATGTATTTAATTCCTCGTTCAACATTATTCATTTGTCATTTGAGTCTTTCATTTAGCTCGATACAATAAAATGTATCTGGATTAGTAATTTTTGTCGCTTTTGAAAGGTCATAACAAGCTTCGGGTTGGCATGCTGATGCGATATACTCTCCTCTTGCACGTTTTTGTACGTAAATCTTCTGAAAGTCTTTATTCTTGTCAGGAATTAGTTTTAATTCTTCCTTTATCCCTTTTGGCGAATGGTGAGGGTTCCATTAAAGCTGATTAAAGGGCATCTATTGAATTGAAGATCTTGTTCTGTTATCAGTTTTTTCTTAGGCTTTGCATTCAAATTAGCCTATAATTATTTCATCTCCTCCGTGGTATTAAATTCGGGTGTTGCAAGTATCAGAGTGTCATACGTTTGCATGCCTACAACACGAAAGCATTTATTATTTGGTATTTTGTCAAAATTAGCGATAAGGAGACACGGATCGAAGGTTGAGGTTATCATCGCCATCTCATCTACATGATGACGATGGTAGGTTACCTACCAAAAAAATTCTAGAGTCTGCAATTTCATATAATGATTTTATCGCTCTCATTATAGTGCCATGTGCGTATTTGTAGTTTTGCCTTTGTATATGAGAAGTAGAATAAGCATAACAAACATTCAGTATATCTGCATAATTATCACTCCAGTAGTGTCATGAAAATCTCGCGTCTATCAAATGATATCATATAACTCGTGGGCATATAAAAGTCATATTTATCATATTAATTTTATCGTCCTGTTTCCAATAAAATTAAATTTTTGTGAAATCCAGAGAAACTCAATTATCAAACTGTTTCACCATATGAAAACAACGGCTGATATGACAAAGATAGCTTAAGCGAGTAACTTTGTTCATTATAACATCTTTGTACAAAAATCTCTCGAAATAATGGTTGATTGGAAGAATTTTATAAAAAAATGATGGTGATAATTCCGCTTATGATTTTATATTTATTCGTTGCTGATGAATTTTTGAATTCCCTATCAACTGCAGTCTTCCATTAATTAGAAAAATGTGTATCATCAGAGATACCATTGGCAACGATCTTTATCATCATGTAATAAATATCAATAAAAGGTTCACTGATTGAAGTAATCTTCCTAGTCTATGGGAATTTTTCTTGGCCAAGACTCCGGAAGTTATTGTGTTGGTACGTAGAAGCGACATCTGAATAAATAGGTTAGGTGCTTTACTTTTTACATTAGTCGTAGGCCATAATCAGTGCATGAATTTGCTATAATAGCAAGGGTTTTAGGCGTCAAGTCCTACTCAATACCTCCACGTAGTAGCGCCAAGTGACCTATTCTCTCGTTAAAAAAGAGCCACGCAGAGAGATATTTATCCTATACTCTAGGATCTCCGACTGTTCCCGTGGGCTTTAGATCGCTTTGAATTTATACTAAGATCCCTCATTGGCCTTTCTTAGAAGTAGTCCAAAGTTCGTCCGAGAAATTCATAGTCAAGCGCTCTGTACATCCGAGTACATAAACCTAAATGTAATTAAGCTGGTGGTATAGATATTCAGGTATTACCTAGACTTTCTAAAAGTAGTGGGTTAGATTCCAACATGGCTTATACTGTTTAAGATTCAGCTAGTCGCCGTAAAGAGGTCTGAGAGGAATTGGTGAAGTCTTCTTCTGATGGTTATTTCTTTCTCTTGTTCTCATAGAGTTTTGCCGCGAACCGTGATCCTCAATTCATGGTCAATAAATTCCAAATCATCCGAGTTGACTAGCTAGAAGACGTTGATATTGGAATAAATTGCGAGCCAGGTAATTACTACTGAGTAGAATGCTTTAAATTCTAGTTAAGCCTCACTCACACTGTATGTAACTTGAGAAGCCCAGAGCCGAGTAAGCCTGTGTGTGCTTGCATATTGTAAATTAAAAGATCAGATTCATTAGGTATCATAAATTATTGATCTTATGGGATGATATTTTTACATGACGCTACATCACTCTAGAAAAAATGTCGAGTCTCACTGACGATTGTTATTAAAAAATAAAATAATCTATTAGCTAGATGGTTGAGTTGATGGCAGTACTTGAGGCTTCACTGGCTGCAACTAGATTGGCGAAAACTTTACAGTTGTTATTGTACTTCCATAAAGTTCTGGACATATCAAACAATTCTTTTTCTCCTAGTTCTCAATAATTTAATACTCAAAAACTCATACCAGCTTCCAGATCTATTGAATGAAGTTGGAGAAGATCACAGGGCGTCTAATACCTGCAGAGCAGCATATTCATGAGAAAAGAATATAAAATTTTATTCTTTTACATATTTATAAGAATGCAGTCTTATCACTTGGTCCGATTCCCTAGAAAGGATTGGCAGCCTGTGATATCATAACTTTTAACTTTTTTTGCCTCGATCCCACTCCCTACTCTCGCCTGGCTTTGACCACCTCACATCTTGCTCCCGATTCTTACCACCTCGTTCTAGCCTTTGAATTTCTTTTTCGCTAAAGCCAGCGCCCCGAAGCCTTTCTATACCCTTCTCCTTAAACTTCTTCCAGTCGCGGAATGCCTCTAGCGCTTGGTCCCAAGTTTTAACATCATCCTTTTCAATTTGAATATCCTCTCGTGGATTGTAAACTGCAGAAAATCGGGAGTCAATCCCAGAAGCATCTGAAGTATTTCCTCGTCCGCGTTTGCGTACCTCTGGTACTGCCACTGCTGGAATTGGACCGATAACATCATCTAAAGGATCCGAGTCATTACCAATTTCATCATCTTTTTTCGACTTTTTTTCATTCTTTCGCCCTTGAGTTCTGCTTTCTGGACGCTTTTCCAATCGTGAACTTTGATCGTGGCATGTGTTATGTGAGTGATGGGACTCGGCCGATTTGAAGTTCTTTCTTTCTACCGATGTCTCATTATAATTCTCGGACTTTGATGTTTTCGGAGATTTTGATTGAGATATGTAACGACTATTTGAATTTTCTTTTTGTTTTTCTCTTTCTCTCAAAGTGTCAATCACGCCTTTAAATCGGCGGTCTTTCTTCACCACTTTTGACTTATCTTCGTGATCTACTCTTACGTTTTTATCCTTTTCTCTTCTCCGTGACTTTGACTTTCTTTCATGGTGCTCCTCATTCTCAGTAGATTTACGAGGCTGTCCCTCTAAAGAGCTTGTCTCCCTGCACCTTTTTCTTTTGCCTGATACTCCTCCAAGAATTGCTTCAATTTCACAGAGCTGGTTTTTTCGAATGGATTTTTGGCTATTTTTGTTCCTCTCTGATGTTGCGTCTTGAAGGCACCGTAAACGCTCACGAGCCTCAGCAGATTCTTTGGCCTGCAAAGCTGCATTATGAGTTCTAGTATCCTTGATAATGTTTCGTAAAAAACGAGTGTTGGGCTTCGGCTTGTTTGCTGGAGGCCTGTGATATATCACTAGTAGATCTGAGCATTGAAAAACATGACTCACTTTGACGGTGCATATGCTCCTGGACCTACCGCAGAGTACCTGATGGAACTCTCCTTAGCTTCTTTAGCTAGAAGTTGAGCAATATATTCGTCAGTAAGGAAATCGAAATTAGACATGTAGAAGATTTTGAACTGCAATGTAGTAGTAACTCAATGTGTAAGACAGTTTACGTCTGCAAACAAAGAGCCCCGGCACAATAAAGGCGGTGAACTTAGTTCCCCACATCTAGACATCAACCTCCTCCCCTAACATCTATTGTTTAGCTAAAGTAAAACGTAACTAACATCTTTTTCTCATTCTAGAGCACTCGCATTAAGCAATATTTGTGTTAATAAACAATAAACAATAAACAATAAAAAATAATGCCAAAGAATCGATGTTGTGGTTAGACGCCAAAAGTATGAATGAAATGTTCAATCTACCATCGTTCTGTGAATTATATCACTATATTTGTAGTATTATGTGGGCATGTGGTTAGGAAACGTTTGAGGAAGGAGCTATATCCATTCTCCATCACATCGAGTAATGGATGAGGGAGTCGTAGTCGTATCGAGTGTCCACTTACACCCTAAATTATTCTATATGTACTTATTAAAATTATCATTATGTTACAGTCGCATTGCTACTCCCAAAATAAATGATTTATTAACCTTATTAAGGGAATGTGAAACTGAACGTTAAGCTCCCCCATAATTGTATCTCCTTATAAGAACATTTTGACTTGACTGTTTTTAGTGTGATCTGACACTATGGAAGAAAATAGGACCAGTAGTATTAGTAATACGATTATGCAAACACTGCAATCTCTTTTGTGCAAGAGTAATTAACAAGAAAACTAATACATATGTCATAAAGAATTCAATCATCATCCCAAACCTTATCACAGGACATTTTCCGACAAAGTGAGAAGCAAATCTAATCTAGAGGCTTGATCTCGTCTTTCTCAAAATTCGGTCATTCTGTTGTGAGCTGCGTGGGAAGGTGTATTTTTTTCCTGAGGTTCTAACCCTTCATCCAACCAGCGGGTACACCGGGTGTGGGCTCATTACATCATGCTTCTTCACTGCTGGTACAGGCATACACCCCAGCAACGACGTTTGTTTATTAATCAATCGCTTGTTGGTTTAATAAAGTAAACAAATCATCATCTCTCCTTAAATCATATAACTTCTCTACCATCAATGTCAAAACTCTATGTCTCATCTTTATTCATATGAATACGCTAAAAGACCATAAATCTGGCTTACATATAACCATATGTAGGTATGTACTTACTTAGGAGGGGCGAACTCTATATAGTAGAAAACTAATAATTAGACAGCATCAATATTGAAGCTATTCCCAAATCTGATATTAGGCACAGTATTTACTGGGGATACTAAAAGTTAATTAGGATATCGAAGTCTCATATATTTGGTTAAAATAACATTGTAAATGTATACACAATGGGAATGCTGCCATGATTAATCCAAATTTATTGCGTAGTAGTTTGAAACTCAAAGGCTAGAATAATTTCCAGCTGTGATCGTGCTGGCAATAATCCTCCTCCAGCGAAGCTTTCGACAAATAGTATCCTCCCCCCGGCGTGAAAGAAACTTGTTTTCCCGAAAGATTAGATAAATGTTAAATTTTAATGATTGCTATTGAATGTGTGGATGGAAAATGGACACTCACTTCCGCACCGACCTGACCCTAAGTTCAATGTCCACAATCATCTTCCTAATATATCTCCATTGTCAAACCTAATTTGTGGTAGAATAAATAATGAAGAAGCAAGCTAATTTCTGGAGTTTAATCTAAAACACCCGTATCCAGAACAAAAATTGAATTTGAGAACAGGGGTAAAGCCTGCTCATCTATTGTCGTACCTTTGTAATTCAATATCAATTTCTCTACTTCTTAGTGATATATATAAAATGAACGCAAGATGCAAACGTAATATGATTTAGGACTTCCAATGATGCTCCAATGATGCATCTTGAGAGTCAAGCACCCACCACAGGTATCAAATTTCCAATGAAAACAGCATTTCGTCTAATTAGCTCGGAATAATAAAGTAGTTTTATTCGATAAAACTTACAAGACTCACAAATTTTATACATCTATATTTCGAATGATAGATATGCTATTTCTCTATTTGTAAAACATAATGTTTTCTGACTATTCAAAGGGTCACAAATTCTGGACTGGAATTCTACAATTGGGGTGGGGCTTTTTTCTTTCGAGGGTGAGAACAAAGTATTCTACCTGGGCATTTAATTCTTTAGAGATCTTGGAATGATGTATTTCTAGGGCTATAGTAATTGATAGCGATCAAGCCCAGAGCGATGCTCCTTAAGAGGTTCACCCAGATGTAACAGATCTTCTCTGCTTATTTTTTGTTCATCCATATATTCTAGCAAAATATACGAGCGTGGTTGGATATGATGAGTGGAAGGATTATGATTCTATATGGAGAGTAATTTTTCAATCTTCCACAATTGAGGATTTCAGAGATAATTGGGCAAGATTCTAATCAAAATACTCTCCGTTGAGAGGACGCTTAATTGCGTCATGTACTTGCGAGATACCTAGTTTAAAGAAGGCCAACGAGAGTGACTGCTTCAAGTAAAGATTGATCAGCACCTATATTGTGGACCTGGAATAGATTCGAAGAGACACGCGCATATGTTAAGCACAAACTCGGTGGGAGGAAGAGTTGGGGCGACATACTGTCAGCCTGGTTAATTATTGGAAGGAAAATTTTCCACGAAACAATACATACAATAACTTGCATTAGCGCTTAATAGGATTATACTTCTTTAGACCTATGTTAATAGCATTTTTGTGATTGCTTGGGAGTGCTAAGTTGGCGTGCTATGCGATAAATCATAAATCTGCCAGCATTTGTCCGCTTTGTAAATAAAATCCAGATACTGATGGTTTATTGTTTACTAGGCAACGGATCATGGATAATAGCAGCTAGCAATTCAGCGCAAATTGTTCATTTTACCGACCTGGTATAGGTATCGATTCAAAACACTAATAACAACGCAGCTCATCAATCATATGTGGTACCATAAACCCCAAAATTGATCTGTATTCGAATAGTATTTCTCATTGAAAAGTCTCATATATACAAGTTAATCAGAAATACAACTTTTAGATCCCAATTGATGTATGAAGTTGCCAAGACCTATTTTAATTGAGTACGAATAGAACAGGACTAGGGATACCCTATCGATGATAAAATGGATTCAGTCAAAATTCAAGGCTGCCAAGACTTCAAATGATTGGCCAGAAAAAGTAGAATAGTATGAGATTTTTTTTTGAATTTTGCGATGGCCGCTCTAGTGCAATCAGCTTTAGTTGAATAAAAAATTGAATGAAATATATTCACAAATGAGCTGAGTGATTATCTTCAAGTGCTTTAGTTAATAGGTTATGTGGTGGTGATTGGCATTTCGACAAGGAGGTAGAAGGGTTTTGCTTCTTGAAACAGACTAGCTCCACTAAAGCGGGACAATTTTGATGGTTGTAGCCGAGATTTCCTTAGTGAGCCTAGTTAGTCACCATTGGATGTCGAGGATGGTGCCT
The DNA here is from genome assembly GCA_003610855.1 of Erysiphe neolycopersici. NCBI lineage: Eukaryota > Fungi > Ascomycota > Leotiomycetes > Helotiales > Erysiphaceae > Erysiphe > Erysiphe neolycopersici. Next base: position 1,627 of record MCFK01006046.1, on the reverse strand, counting down.
TAATTCTCTAACGTGTTCTCATAATCAAAATGGCAGATTCGTTAAACGATGCTATCAAAAGTCTTGAGCAAATTCAAGGCCAACAAGAATTGACGATAATCAAACTTAGCGAACCCTTTTCCGAATTACTCGCGGAGTGCCTCTCTAAACAAAGGGTTTCCGATGACGATGTGTCAACAGAAGTGTTTGACGGTCCAACTCCAGCAACCTTAGAGACGGATCTCGTCCACTACAAAGTGAGTTCAGAGCAATAAGAGTAATTTTTGTTTCTTATTTTTTTTTTATTTACTTCCGTTGGTCAATAAAGGAACTCTTTGCAAAACTCCGTTTCTCTTATCTCGAACAAGTGACCAAAGAAAAGTTTATACGCGCAATTGTTGGTGATCCACCGCTTGTTGTTGAACATCAAGAAAATGTCGAATTAGAAGAGTCACTTGCCGAAAAGAAATTCGCTTTAAAATCACTGAAGACCGAAGTGGCAGAATTAGTGATTGAATTAGAGAAGAAAGGACGAGAATTATATCGAAAATACCATCACATACAACTTCAGACAGCAGAATTAAAGACATTTCCATCAAAGCTAGAATCGCTTGAAGGTATCATTAAATCATTAAGAGATTTACAAAATGAAGGATCAAATCCGAACTTACTTCTTCCTCTTGATAAAACACTTGGAATTATCGAACAACGGGAGAAGGAATCAGCTGAGCTAGATCGGCAAATACGTCAGCTACAAGATGTAATAGTTCCAAGGAAGACCAAACAATTAGAAAGACTTGGAACTGAAATACAATCCTTAGAATCAAAAAGTTTGAGCTGTGCTGCGTCTGCGAGAGAGGCTAAGAAACGAAAAGAAAATACACTTGACGGTGAGTATGATTTAGAGGAAAGAGGCCGATGGTGGACTGGCGTTGAGAATGGACTTAGGAAAATCTTTAGTATTGAGACTTAATATCTTAGAAGATAATGCGTTTTACCACCAAGTAGCGTAAATTTAATCACTTTTCTAGAATCTCTACATAAAAACAATATGGTACCATCACGAACTCATAATTAATTATCTTCAAAAGGAGGGTTGCATTAAACTTAAAGTCCAAAGTGTAAATTTTAATCAGAATAATTTATCTGGGAGGAGTCAATACTCCCAGTATATCGAGTCATTTCTTCCCAGCCATTATGAAACTGATTAATAAAAATCATCATGCTAGAAAAGTTACTCACCAAGTTCCACAAAGATGTTATGAAGTATGTAACATGTCGTTATTCCAAACCCACACGCGCTTTACAACTGGAATGAATAAAGACGCATAAGTATTCTTGTTCTCACCAGATATCATTTTAAGGGACGGCTAAAATAAAAGAAACCGTTTCAGTTAGAAAAAAAAACGCTGGATATGATATGACCCAACGTTTGCACGTCGATAGTTGCGTAAAATCAAAGATGAAAATAGTATATATATATATATATATATATATATATAAGTTATTTCCCAGCCTCGCTGTGTTTCATATCGATCATGATACCGATTTCAGTGAGACCTAGTAATTGGCAAGGCTTTGCGTGGACCCAATACTTGTCATGGACTAACTGGAGTCAAGCAGTGACTGGCTCACCCATTACTTCTAC
>MCFK01006040.1:0-11153 GCA_003610855.1 Erysiphe neolycopersici | reverse complement strand
AGTTAAGAGTACTGCGGATGCAGATAGATTAATGAAGCAAGGCCTACATTTTGGAGGCAAATATCATCGGGTAGATAAATATCAAAAAGTTGGCCCAGATACAATCTGCCCCACGTGCTGCCACTGGGGTCATACCACGTATGGATGTCCAAATCCAGAAAAAACTATATGTGCCACTTGCGCGGAAATACATTTGACCACTGAACATAAATGTCCTATATTAGGCTGCAAATCAGTGAAGGGGGAATATTGCACAATTCATGGCCACTACAAATGTACCAATTGCGGTGGAAAACACAGAGCAAATGCTAAAATTTGCTCAGTCTACAAACAAGCAGTTGCTATTGCAAGGAATAGTAGAAAAGAATGGAGAAAATGCGAGAAAGAACACGAAATAAAACAGTCTACACCAGAAAACGACAGAGACTCAAATAGTGTCATAAGTGATGAATCAGGAGATGAAATGGATCACATAAGGGGAACAAACAGTGACGAAGGAGATAATTTGGATATTTGTATGGGTAATAACGAAGGTGGTAATAACCTTCATAGAAATGGCGACAAAAATGTTCATACCCATACATGCGCATAATACAACTTAAGTGTCAACGCAACTACGTCGTATTTCAAGCTGCCTGCCAAGCAGGCGTCGACATTGGCGCAGAGATTTTGTGTTTTTAAGAACCATGTAATGGTGAGAGAAATATGGTTCATCCCGCTTATGATTTCCGTTATAGCCTTGTTGGTGAGCCCCGTCAAAAAAAGGGCTGCAATAGGAGTAAAGAAAGACTTGAAGAGTAGAGTAGTCATCGAGTGTCGATCGGATCTTGTTGACCACCCCTACATTCAAGTTATAGATATCTGGGAGTTAGACTTACAGAGAAAGAAAAAGAGAAAGACGAGAGTCGTAAATGTATACGATAACTGGGTTGGAGAAGGACAGCCCTGGAGTGGGGTAAGTCCTCGACGAAGGAGGGCAATAGAAGACATCGAGTGGAACAAGGTAATTGAGTTCCGAGCGATATTAGTTGGTGATTTCAATGCCCACAGTCCGTATTGGAATCCTGCCTGTCATCTTAGGCAGAGAGCAGATAAGCTAGAATCTATTATCGATCAGTACGGACTGCTGGCCAACAACGATCTAACAGTGCCAACGCGACCTAAACAGACGCCAGGTTACTCAATAATTGATCTAACTCTAACGACACCCGACTTAGGCTTCCTACCATCTTGGATAATTGACCCCGAATACGCAACACCATCAGATCATGAGCTTATATCTTTTGATCTTGAGAACTTGGATAAAAGAGTAGGCTCTCTCAGACCGAGCTCCGAAGTTATTGGATGGGATATCAAAAACGCGTCGGAAGACCAAGAAAGGGCGGCACAGAACGCGTGGGAGAAATGCTCTAAGCAGCGACCCATACTAAATGATGATAGTAATCAATCGGAACTAGATGATGAAGCACAGTGGATTTCTGATACGTTTACCAAAATACTAGATCGGTTTTTTAAAAAGCTTCGAGTATGTGCCATGTCTAAGAGATGGTGGTCCCAAGATATTAGTGAAGCAAGGTCTAGATTTAAGTCAATTCGCCGACAATATCAGAGGCAACTCATTCCCGTTAAAACATATAAGGAAATACGTAATGCTTACTATCGCATGATAAGAAAAGCCCGAGATGCGTGTTTTGAGCAGTGGATCCAGGGGGAAAACGAAATATACGAAACTCCATCTCAAGATACATCCCCCAATAATCTTCACGTTTCACGACAGAAGCATCTTGAAGAGAATCAGAAATGCTGGAAGGCTTTACAATATACTAAGAAATGGTCAAAAACTGTAACCCCTGCATTACGAAGTCAGGATGGGGAAATTGCAGTCACCATCGAGGAAAAAGAAGAGTTGGTTCGAACGACAAACTTTCCATCACCACCTATAGACAATCAAACCCTACCTGAACCAAGCCCCGGTATTGCCTATACTAAGGTATCTAAAGAAAAAGTATATGTAGCAGTATTCAATCAGGGCGTTAAGAAAGCCCCAGGGCCGGATCGTCTTAACTTTAGAGCCCTCCGTCTCTTATGGAAATGGGATGCTGACCGTATCACAGCTTTAGTAAGACAATGTATACATCAGGGATATCATCCCTTGGCCTGGCGAACTGCCAAGGGAGCACTACTACGAAAACCGAACAAAACAGACTGTACAGAGATAAAATCGTATCGAGTGATAAGTCTGTTGAATTGTATGAGAAAAGTCGTGGATAAAGTTGCTGCAGAACTATGATCAGAGTGATGTGAGCTATGTGGTGTATTACACCAAGGTCAGATGGGGAGCAGAAAGCAAAGGTCTTGTGTGGATGCAGTGGCCAGGGTCATGAACAAAGTCGAAGAAATATGGAAGCGAGGAAATATTGCCGGACTTCTTTTAATGGACGTTAAAGGAGCTTTCGATCATGTAAGCCGCAATCATTTATTAAGGCGAATGTTCGATATGAAATTAGATGGCAATTTAAGAGGATGGGTAGAGTCATTTCTAACTGAAAGGCGTATACAATTAGTAATAGATGGGCATCGCTGTGACGAGGTAAAGATTGATAGTGGTGTTCCACAAGGGTCACCTGTATCACCGATTCTCTTCGCAATCTATCTGAGTGGGGTGTTTGAAAGTGTTGAAAAAAATATTGCTGGGTGTCAAGCTACATCATTTGCAGATGACTGTGGCTTCCTAGTGGAAGCTTACACCGTTCCAGAATTAGTGACCAGATTACAGGATGCTGGATATAATGCTAGTATCTGGGGAACTAAAAACCTGTTACAATTTGACCATGGAAAAACAGAGGCGGTCGCTTTTACCAGGCCACGTAAATCCCTGCCACACATACGAAACGCAACTATTCAGATACAAGATTTTTCATTTGGATTTAACAAGGAAGCAACCCGCTGGCTTGGTTTTTGGCTAGACTCTGCCCTAAACTTTAAAACACATAAAGAAGTTTATTTGCAAAAAGCTCGCCAAGCAGAAGCTCGCCTACGATCTATAGTCTCATCAAAGGGTCTTTCGCCTGGACTGGCTCGAAAAATACAAGTAGCAGCTATACAATCAGTAGCTCTGTATGGAGCTGAACTATGGTGGCGCGATCAAAAGACGTGGGGACAAGACTATCAAAAATTAGTAAATCGTCAAACACGCACTATCACAGGTACATTTCGACCAGTCCCTGTAGGAATCGCAGTCAAAGAAGCTGGTCTTCGACCAGCTATCTCCATCCCGAACAATAGACAGAGGCGCAATGCACAAAGGCTTCTGTCCCTACCAGCAGATAACCTCATGCGGACGATCCTACTAGAAACCTTCCGCGATGGAGATGCACTTGCACAGCCAGGACAGCAAGAACTATCAAACTGGGATTGGGTGTTAGGTTAAAAAGTAAAGACTCTGAGTGAACGACTTGCCAGCTCAATGGTTAAAGGCACTGGGCTCGACACCTCACATGGTATAGAGAGCACTGAAAGAGTATCAAGTAGTATATTTCCTGGGAAGATAATATGTCTCTCAGATCCTGAAGATGCCAGAAAGAGAGCAATGGCCCATATCGAAGATGTAAATGAGCTTTCGTTTTGGACTGATGGTTCAAAACTTAGCAATCAAAAAACAGGTATGGCAGTTACTTGGAAAGTAAACGAAGGCCAATGGCAAACGCGCAAATTATACCTGGGTAGGAACAAGGAAGTTTTTGACGCGTAATTGTACGGTATCGACCAAGCTTTGGATTTAGTACTTCGAGCTGGGAGACCTAGGGCGCGAAAAACTTCACAAGTAACACGAGAATATCTGGAAAGGATTAAACGTGTGTTCATATTTTTGGATTCCAAATCTGCCATACGTAGAATCCAAAACTTGCAACCTGGACTTGGACAATGGTTAGCGCGCCGTATACACGATAGAGCAAGAAAACTAAAAGAAATTGGTAAAACGGTAGAGGTAAGTTGGGTCCCTGGGCATGTCGGAATCGACGGCAATGATCGTGCAGATAAAGCAGCCAAGGAAGCTGCTAGAAATGGACAGCACTGTCAGGAACATTTCATTTCCTTAGCTCATATTTCCAGGTCTGTCACAGAACGTAAATGGAAAGAATGTAAAATATGGGTTGAAAAAAAGCATAGACGTCGCTCGATAGCTCGTAGGGCTACATATAAGCTAACGCATACAAATCACAGTTTAAATCCAATAGCTGCTCGTTCTTGGAAGTCATTAGCAAGTCGATATTTCCAATTAAAATCTGATCATGCATTCACTGGAGCTTATTTACACAGAATAGGTAAGTTAGATAGTGATAGGTGTGCATACTGCGCAGGATCATTCTCACAGTCGGTACGTCACTTGATGCTTGATTGCCGCAAGTGGAGACGCGAGAGTGATAAAATGTGGACAGATATAGCGGCAAGTGGTAGTAGGTTACGTAAAGGCTATACCTTACCAAGAGACCTTTTCAGCAACATTAAAGCTACAAAAGCAGGTATGAAGTATCTACAGGAAACAAAAATTGGAACACCTACAAATCGAAGAGAAATGGAAAGACGAGAAAACTATGGAATTGAGGATCTAGACTCAGTTACCGAAATTATGGATTTAGAAAGGTAAGGGTGGTAAGTAGAAACATTTTGTTCTAGGATTGATAAGGAAGAGTCTTAGCTCTGAAGAAGAGTAAGAATGTCCAAATGCTCTCTAATTCGTATTGAAGAAGGAGCGAGAACTGGATGCGCTAAGCGCAATCAGTTATGTAACAAACAACCTGAAGAGACGAAGTTTAATGATTATAGGATTTCCTTTTTTTTACTTTATTTTACTTAGCGTTTGATGGGCGAATTTTAAATTAGTGGCGTATCCTAAATAGGATTAGATCTCTTAATGATTATTAAAAAAATAAAAAATTGGCTTTGATATTATTTTTTTGTAGGACACGTCAATGTAGTAATTTCTCTAGTCTTTAACTAATTGCTGTTTCTCTAGCAACGGAACTAGTTGCACAGCCACATTAAGCTTATCAGGGAAATTGCTTATCCCTGCATATAATTTTCTAATTACTATTTTCTGCCAGTAATGTTGGAAGGGAAGGAACGTTGTTTGTGTTTTTTGAAGTAATTTAACCAACCTTAGTAAACTCGATACTGCTGAACCTATATTGAAGGAACGTAAGCTGGAAAATAGGGATTAAGGAGCGGTTCTCTTTAGATCTGCATAAAGTGTAAGCTAACCCTTAAAAATGTTTGGTTCAACAACAATTATATAAATTTTATAACTAAAAGAGAGAATGAGAGCTTAAAAAAGACGTGATACGTTATTCTCGTTGGTAAATTGCTATGGATGCATGATAGCATAGTGGACAGCAATAAAGCCCCGAGACAAGATGACCAGACACAAAATAGTCCATCTCTCAATTCGACTTTTTTAACAATAGATTTCTTCTCTACAATATAAATACAGTAATCTCATGATCAAGATTTATATTTCAACATCTGCACAATTTTGTTTTGCCGATCGTTAGTTATTTCGATTAGTTAGGTCGTATTTTGAGAAAGTAGCTTACGAAGTTGTGCATTGCAATTAATTGAAACTTCAAATGGAAGGTATCAACGTCGTTCTAATTATGGTTTTTCTTTTCACATACTATATAGACTAGGCTAGATCATCTCTACCCCGAGTTACATTTTATTTTATTGTACTACCTAGAGAAAATTAATTGTCAGCACTTTTTTTTTTAAAAAAAAATGAGAGTAAAGAAGGCTTTGCTAATAAACTCAACTAACTTTTTCTCTCAAAATACCCATCCACTGTTGGAAGCTTACTCCCTGATCCACTCTATCTTCAATGAGTAAAGTTTGTGCCCACAACTTCAAGCTTGGGTCTCCATCCTCTCGGATTATGAAGATATGTGGATGAATTATGCTCCCAACATTCTTTGATCGATGATCACGACTTTTAAGGAGTACAGCTCTCACACGCTCACTAAAATCATTGCTCAGTTCTGGTAGATTACCCTTACCCACTTTAAGTTGAGTCTTATCTGAAACATCAAAAACATCTAAAAGAAGCTGAGGTACAGCATCTCGACCAACCCACAAAAATTGTGATTGTCCATCATCAATTAGATAAAGGCCATATGATGTAATCCGTTCTGAGGAGAGATTAATTAAAGGTGGCATTGTAATCTGATTGGTTTCTGGGTCAATAGTGCCCGCGTTATCTGGCATGTCATGTAATGAGTAGAAGCGCGGGTAAATATACTGTGTTAAAAGTCGTAGTGGTAAAGTTGAAAGTAGACACAGCGCAGCTGATCGAAGATCAGATGGTATTTGGCTTGATTTTCGAAGTCCCACATTTTTAATCAGACCGAGAAATAGAGCTGGGAGGCCTCGCAAGTTTGCTGGAAATTGTAACCCACCCCCTCCAAGATTTCCACCTGCTAGTTCTTTCTTAAACGTTTGGAGAAGCTCTACTAGTTTTGCTTGTAGAGCTTCTCTTGCTGGCTCTAAACCACCACTTAAAGCTCGCTCCACAGCTTTTTGACTGTAAAAACTTGTTATGGCACATTGGTCAGCCGATGCATAGACATCTGCAAGATTTGTAGTTGTGGGCAAAGCTAATGTTATTACTCGTATGCGGCGCTCACTATTACTTGTTGTGTGAAGAACAGCTGTTTGCATGCAAACAAATGTTTTGGTCATGCTCTCATCCATTGCTACCTCGACGACATAGCTTTGATCTCTTGGGAATGCAGGAAATGCACACAAGTCTGAACTTCGATTAAAGAAATTCCCATAAAACGTACTCATCCTAAGTCCTGTGGTAGCTCGAACTCGAAGAACAGCCTCTAGACCTATCTCTGCTGATAGATAGTCGCTAAGTTCGGAAGCGAATTTAACAGCATCTTCAGTCCTACCAGCGTTCCAGCCAGGATAAAAATAAGTCTGACCTCCAGTGTATCGTGGCAAATTGCTTAAAGAAGCTACATCTTGATATTGAGATGAGAAAAGAAACATATCGATGGAAACCTGGTTTTTTGAACATTCGACAGCAAAGCTTTTATAGAAGCTATTCCCTGTTTGTAGAAGACTACTTTCTTTTGAAGTACCCAGTAACTTTTTGTCTTCACGTATCTCCAATTTCCCATATCCCACGTTTGGTAGTGATGCCGTAATAACTACAAGCTTACCACCAAGTGACGATATTAGCTTATGTCCAGCTCTTAATGCAGAGCCCATACATGAGCCATTGCTTTGATTAAACTGAAACATGGTTTGGAGAGAGGCCAAAAACTTTTCAACATACAATCGACATTCAGATAAGGGTACCAATAGCTCTTGAGGGACTGGTAGGAACGGCTCATCTAGATCACTGACAACCAACATTTGAGGCTCACTATTCTCTTCTGAATCTTTCGGAATTGCAAAATAATGTAAGCTAGAATCAACAGCTAGAAAACCAACCCGAGTTCTATGATCTGCATTTGGTATCCGGTTGAGACTATCAAGTATTGTTCTCGCACTCGTTGCAAGAAGACCTGATGAGATAGCTGCATAACTTACATCAAGTAGAAATAGGTAAACTAAGGGTTGAGGGGGTCGAACCATATATTCTTGAGGCGCCACAAATTCTACTACCGCATAGTTTAACTCCGGTCTCTGCCATTTGTCCATACTTTTTTGTGCAACTGCATCCCAATCAAATGCTTGAGGAACATCATTTGTGAGGTTACACATATTACATCTCCATCTGTGACCGTGATCCAGAAAGCTAACAAAAGGGTTGATGTAAGAGCGACATCTTCGACAACGAGAAATAACCTGATCTTGTATGATTGGAACTGGGTCGTCCACATCATGGAGCGATGTGTAAGGCTGAATTACGAGAGCAAATGGTAGTTTTGACTTTTTTAGGAGTGAATTCGTGGTAGGAATAGCATTAAGAGTGGACCGGATATATTTCGTAGAGCAGTTCGCATTAGGAGATGTGGTCACACTTGACTGTAAGTAGGGTTAGAACTTGAAATTTTTTTGGACAACTACCACTCACATTTGGTGGAAGAATTATTGGAGGAGGTGGCAGGTCAAGCTCCCCAACATTGAAGGGTTGATTTAGTAAATCTGTTGGATAAAGTTGATTTAAGACTAAAGGGCGTGCAACTTGCGGTGCTAGTTTTTGAATTCCTGGTTGGGTATTATTTATTCCCATTTGACCCATAGATTGAGTAATCCCAACAAAGTCTGCAGAGGCATTGATATTTGAATTGCCTGAATTAGGTGGCTGATATCCGATGCCACTGTAAGGTGTTGGCCCACCGAAAGCTGGGGCCTGTGCTACAGGATTCACAGGTACAGACTGTGATCCATAGTGAGGAGCACCATAAGGTATTTGGGGATCTGGCTGTGCAGCATATCCACTGTTGTAAGCTGGAGCTTGGGGCTGCTGGAATTGAGCACCACCTTGTAACTGGCTACCTAACGATGAGTTCGCACCCGCTCCGAATTCATAAGCTTGCGCAGCATATCCTCTCTTTTTCTTCTTTAGCCCATCAGATTCGGGGGGTCCGGCATTGGGTGAGGTAGCAGTTGTGCTTAAGGCTTCTTGTGTGTACCCTGGATATACCGGTTCAGGATTCGGTGGCAGATTTGGTGGCGCAGACATTATAATTATTTAAATTTTTGTTCAAGACTTTGAAATTTTCTCTAAGGAGTCTCCAAAAGCTGTCGTATTGTACGTATATGTGTTATCTTTAGACTATGACCGAATGAGAGTGATCTGAAGGATAGTGTTTTGTAAAATTTCCTGTTAGACACTGGCGTCTCAACAGCCTCAGCTCTCGTGCGGGAATCTCAGTTTTACTTTTCAAAACTTTCATGACATTCTAGAGGCAATGATTGACTTGAATCTTTACAAAAGTACACGGCCACATTTAATGTCCTCAGGTTTCTGCGAAGCACGTGCATCGATTTGACGATTTGAGGAACTCAGTTGGCTTATACGGCAGTGCCAAGTGACAAAGAAAATAAAATTTATTCAACCTCACTTGCTATGTCTATTGGAAACCAAACTTATTGAAATTATTCAAGCGAGGCTTTTACTATAATGAAGAAACGATTTTACAGTGATCATTAATCCTACGTAACCGAGATACCGAGATATCACCGATATAATATGGAGTCTTCAATCTACTTTACTATCAACACTAACAGAATTATATGAAAACTACGATGAATACATTAATCACACTCTACGACAACGAATAATGGAAGTCGGTATTGAAATTCAAGCGATATCTAATGTTATGCGCCCAATATCCTTTTCTCCATCAGTTCATCAATCACTCCCACTCTCACCCTTTCACTACACCAGATCAAAATACCGCGAATGATGACGATAACAGTGCTCATTCCTGTCGACTGATTCCGAATCTAGTTGCCACTTAGAAATGGGCTTCTCATTACTTTATTGATTTAATGACATAATCAGCAAATAACGAAACTGATCGCATCCCTGCCTACCTGCCTAAGGAATCGCGAGATATTATCCAGAAATGTCAAGACCGAAAAAGAGCCTGGCACTCCATTTGTCCATATGTGTTTGTGTACTTGGTAATAATGAAAGCATACTCGATATGTAATGGAGATGTGCGAGAAACAAGAAGCTGATCTAATAAAAGGCTACCAGCAGCAAGTCATTGCTCGCCTTGCAGCTTCAGACAATATAACTCAGCCTCTCAAGACAAATGTCCGTAATTAAGTAAGGGGTCTAGAGAATAAGAAATTCTCGTTGAGCACCTCGTAGTCACCTCTAAGCCTCAATAGGTTGGTTATTCTTTAAAACCAGCAAAGGTGCTCAAGGAAAGAATCCGTGGGTAAATGTCGCTTGTAATGGGTACAAAAAATCTCGTATAATAGTATCTATATCGCCAGTCTTTTCAGCCGAAAGTTGGATAACCTAGAAGAGTATGCATATTAGTCCTCAGGTATCTAATATAAATCATTCACATATCAATAAAGTTAAGGATATATTTTCCGATAGTGGACTTTTCGTTCATCTCCCAATCTACCATGAAAGGTGCAAAATCTTTTATGGTGCTTCGAATTTATAAGCTCCCTATCGGACATGGATGGCTTTTTTCACTAAGGCTCCTGGACCTAGTTTGAGAGTGTTTTATGAATCTGGAAAGGTGACTATTTCTAAAAATTAAAAAGCTACTGAGTTTTTCAAGCGCTGTAACAGTTATCACACTTCAAGGAATTGCTTTAGTGCAACTTGATGTGGTAAATTTGGATGATCTATGCTCAGCGAAACGATCGGAAAATGATCTGGTATCTTGCGTCGCCACGATCTCGAAGAGTCTTGCTATCAGCTGCAGGACTGGGCTTCAATTCTCGTTACTTTAGATGTACAGGGAGCTTTCGATCGAGTAGCTACATAATAGACTGAAATGAAAGATGTAAAAACAAGGCTGACTAGCTTGCCTATCATGAATTATTTTTTTTTTTTTTTTAATATTTTTTTTTCGGTAGAACACACTCTTTCCTTAAGATTTGTAGAGTACAGGTTAAATATGCAGATGGGGTAACCTAATAAAAAATCCTCAATGTGTGTGTGGTATTCCTCTGGGATGCCCGATGTCTGCTATCTTATTTCTCGTACTTATGGCTGAACCAATGAGCAGAGAGAACCCAAGAGCATTGTTTTTTATTTAAAATTCTAAACAGTTGCTGTTACTGACCCTCACATTCATCTTAAAAACTAACCATCAGAAAGTATCTGAATTTTTGGATGAGTAGAAAATACAAAGAAAAAAATCCATAGTATTTAATGTAAACAAACACAATTAAGTCGTTCTCTGGGCAACGACTTGGGACGAAAATATTCGAGTATGAGTATGTGATGAGATGTGATTGTAAAAAGGTGTGGAAGCTTATCAGCATAATTATCTTAAAAGGAGTTAGAGTTAATGATGTGATATGATAAAGTCTGATAAAGATACAATCAAATGATATATTTGTATGTTGATGTAAATAATAATTGTTTATGAAAATAGAAATGTAGTTAACAGATATTGTATTTATATATGAAGATGATTCTAAGTATTATATTGAATATTTGAGGA
>MCFK01006029.1:0-13381 GCA_003610855.1 Erysiphe neolycopersici | reverse complement strand
AGAGACTTAAATTTAGATTGGGAAAGAGCTCGACTTATGAAACCAGTTCATGAGTGGACTGTTCGACACAGTAATGTGTTTCTAGAAGATGCCCTCAATTTTGATCGTGAAACGGAACGTGCCTTTCTTGATGAGTCCATTGCGGTATTCTCGACCGGCCAACGCACGGCATACCTAACAATCTGAGGCCAAATACATTTTTCTTGCAAGGTCCAGCTGGAACCGGGAAAACCTTTTTGTACAAAGCACTTTGCAGTCATTACCGAGCGCAAGGGAAGATATTTTCCTTGGGTATAGCATCACTATTATTACCAAATGGGAGAACGTCTCACTCCCAATTTCGAATTCCTGTCGAATGCAACGAAAATTCTCGGTGTAACATTGATGCCCAAAGTAATTTAGCAAGTCTTATAAAACAGACATCACTTATCATATGGGATGAAGTCACGTTGCAAATTAAACATAATTTTCCAGCAGTTGATTAGACGTTACGTGGCATCACCAAAATCAAGGATGAGATGTTTGGTGGAATTTCCGTATTGTTTGGTGGCGACTCTGCACAGATTCTTCCTGTTATGCGGCGAGGTCAGAAAGAACAGACAGTAAATACTTGCATTACATATTGGCAAAATTGGAGTCAAATAAGACAGCTTTTTTTAACTCAGAATATGAGAGTGGTAGTTGGTGAATCTAATCAGAGGTTTGCTAATTAGCTATCTGCCTTATCATATAAACCATCACTATATGTTATCATTATCTTGTCATCATGGATACGAACCACTGACGACCGAGATTTTTTCCGTGAATTTATTTATCCAACAAATCAACTTCGAATTCTTGATGACTCTATATTTCGAGATAGAGCTATTTTAACGTCTCGAAATGATAACGTCAGCAGATCTAATAACGAAATGTTACAGTTAGTAAACGTATCTTATCAAGACTTCTTTGCCGTTGATCGAATGCAAAATTATGAATCTGGGCACATAAGTGACTACCCCCCTGAGTTCGTCCAGTCCATAAGTGGTCGTGGCTTACCTGATGGTAAAATAGCTATCCAGGTTGGGGTGCCTGTTATGCTTATTCGTAATTATTACGCCAAACAGGGACTTGTAATGGGACGCAACTTATAATTACTAGAATTTATAGTAATTGTGTCAGTTAAAATTATTTCTAAGAATCCTCGCTTCGATGGAAAGATGCATGCTATCTCCCGTATGACGCTAAGTTCAAACAAAGATCTTCCGTTCACCTTAACTAGGAAGCAATTACCAGTTCGGTGTTGCTATTCTACGACCATCAATAATTCTCAAGGCCAGACTTTGAAGTGTGTGGGGGTTGATCTATCGGTTCCAGTAGTTGTGTATAGACAATTATATGTTGCCTTTTCAAGGGTAACTAATATAGACAGACTTATTGTCTTACTTCCATCTGGTAATAGGCAAACGAAGAATATAGTATATCCGGAGGTTTTAGTAAGACCTATAACCACATAGTTACCAGAAATAGGGATGATAACAAAAGTGATTACATGTGATACATTTGCTCTTCTTCACAGCCTAGCTTCAAACAGCTTCTACGCCTGAAATTATTCCCTGTGTAAAATCGGTAGAATGTCTCGGAGGGTGATGGTCTATAAGTTGATGTTCTACAATTATTTTTAATTTGGGATATTTATACATATTTCACTCCATTCAAATTTGATTTCAATGAGACTTCAAACTATTTCTACGATTGAATTATACGTGTGAACATTAATAAAATTAAAAACAAATTTGAAATTATTTTATAAAAATAAAGACTACCTCGGTATTCAGTATTCACCTATCTAGTTGGTATCACCGCCAAGGAGCGTCTCCTTGGCGTCCGAGGAGCTGGCCAGAATCCTAGTTGGTATGTAATGCTGATTGAATTCTACGCAAGTAGATGAGTTTTGGAGGAAGATTTTGTTCGTTCTTCTCGTGAGACGAGACAAATGTCTTACCTCGAACTTTCCTGACTGGAATGTGGGTGAAAAAGCTATCAGGAATGCCCTAATTAAGAGGGGATATATACGATGCCATTCCAGAAATAAGTCTCCATTATCGGAGGAATATTAATGTATCCGTAAGGTATGGGCTGAGGCTCGTCTTCACTTAACCCGAGAAGATTGGTCGCTCATTCTTTGGAGCGATGAAACCTGGATAAACGATGAGAAGATCACATCTCAATACATCACTTGGAAGGCTAGTCTCGTAAATTTATTGTTTTATAGGTATAAACTAAGGAGTTTTAAAGATAAGTGAGAAGTATGACTATACTTGTGTGTCAGAAAAGCAAAGAAAAAATAATTTGTGGATATTTTAGGGCTGCTTTTCTGGACGGCAAAAATGTGAACATCTTTTCTGGGAAAGACAACGAATGGGGAAACATAACTGCTAAAAGCTACACCGAGCACATACTTCCCCGAGTTGAAAAATGGTCAGGAAAAATCCGGGACTTAATGGTTGCCATATCAGGTTCATGCAAGAAAGATAACGCATCCTCACACAAAGCCACCTTCTCTTTGACACATCTCCACTCTCGCGATTTTGAACCGATCTCCTGGTCAGCTCTCTTTCCGGATCTAAATCTAATAAAGGGTGTATGGAGTATGATGAAATCATATATACAGACTCGATATCCAGAGCTTTGTCCAGGGTGACAGCGTAGTCGCTCACGAGTCCATGAGATTGTTGAGGAGGCTTGGGATTCTATAACGCCAGATTAACTTCAAACCCTGAATATTAAGTAGTATGCTAGCAAGAACAGAAGCCAGGCTGTTTATTATAGATGCCGATGGGGGAACAATATCATATCTTACTAGTCTCTGAATTTTTGATTGTAAAATATTAGATAGAATTTACGTGATTAAATATAATAAAACTTTGAAATCATTAAAAAAATTACCTATTCGATACTAGTAAAATAATAAGAGGAATTGCAAGGGTATACTATAATAAACTCAAGGAAGCCAAGACTTGGCCCCACCCAATTTCCATGTTTTGAAGCTATTGCCAAGAATAATTAAGATAGATAGATATACGATGTTTTAACACTATGCATGATCAGAAACTATCTCATTTGGATAAATATCATATCATCAAAAAAAACCCTACCCATAAAGCATAGATATAATGTTTATGCCTGTACCTAATCAACAACCGAAAGTATGTATCATAACACCAATTGCTCCTATTCGCAAAAATCTTTTGGTGGCGTATTCCTTCCAGCAGCTCTACTCGCTCTATAGAGCTGTGCTCGATTCCCCCATCCACAGAGTGTCACTATATAACCACCACACGATTCAAAATTTCGGTAGTAATACTCCTCAATCAACACTTGGCAGTGGCAGTAACCTCTTCACGAAATATCCGTTAAATCTGGCTCATAAGTGCTGCTGCTGCTTGCTTCCTTAATTGGTTTTGCAACGAATATTGGGATTGCACACTATATAATTCAATGCTGGTCCTTCTTGTTATTACGCGACATAAATCTTTCATGATAGAAAGGAGGTGAAGCGGTGGTCTGATGTAGCTGTCAACTACATGGCTGAATATTCATAATTCACCGTAGTCAATTCGTCTGTGTATTCTGTCTGGCATTTGAAATAATTGGTTCAAGCGACTTCGTTTCACGGATCCGTGAGACAAGCCCTTGGTTGTCGTCCTGGCATATGACAATCAGTTGTAGAGCCTCTATAATTGCGTAGTAAGATAAGGTCTGATCGAATTGTTATTATTGGCTACTCTTGCGGCAGCACATGCATTCCAAACAGAGGACTTGGAGATCACAACTATTACTTAGAAAGAAACCCCCTGGCAGTTCAAAGGGGTTTCATTTGTCCAACAGCAAATCCATCAAGTCCGGTTGTAAAGGGGGGTTTAGCTGCCGCAGCAGAGTTGTATGCAACCGCTTACTTGCAATGTTGGAATAAAGCATTGCATGATTCATAAGTTGAAGATCTTCTCATTAAATTACCTTTTATCCTTTAATGCACGCACGCAAGCACGTGCGCACATACACACGCAAAAGGAAGGAAAGAAAATGTAATAGCAGCAGATCTATTGAGTTGATTGGTGTAGACCAAATTCACTCCAATCATGGCACAAGCTCGGACCCAGATCACTAAGAGGCTGAGAAATTGTTTGCTCTTGGAGTTCCTCATGCACGGACCAGAGACAAAACTTGACTACTGCTGCAGAATGGAGCAATAAGTGGAGACTTAATGTTGAATGGCTGGCGATTGGTTGGAATGGTAAACAACATAGCAGACAGCGCCCGATTATAACGTTCATCCATACTATATTGGCGATGGAGACGACAGAGAACTCTAAACTCGGGATTTGCATCTAGACGTTTGGCGGCGCAGTAGAGCGACAAGTCACAGACCGGCCGCGCAGGTAGGGTCAGTCAGTTATACGCCACCGAGCGGAAAAAATCAAGCAAGGCTTGATTGATATGAATGAAGAATTATAATTGAACATGTTATTATTGTATCATCTATTAATTAGATAGAGGTTATTGCTGCTGGTGCTGGTGCTGGTGCTACTGGTGCTACTGCTACTCTTGTGATCTTCATGTCCCATCCTCCCTCCATTGATTGATTAATCACATCGTAATCTGACAGACAGTCAATCAGTCAAATAACCAACCCTCGTTACTCGAACTCCCAACCAACATCTCGGATTGATTGTGTGTGTCTGTAGCATACGATCATGTGACTGCGTTTTTGTCGAAGGAATAGAAACAGACTCAACTTCGGATTGGGCCATGTCAGATGCCTGTCCCACCGTAGCTAAGATATCGTCTTCCACACAGGCGAAAACGAAGCATTGCAAACAAAAAGCGGTGGCATATCTCACTTGCTTCTCTTCTGCGGGCGGCGGTAGCGAATCCGAGACGAGCGCAAGTGGATTCCACAGGAGCAGCAGCAGCAGCAGTAGTAGTAGCAGCAGTAGCAGCAGCAGTAACCAAAGCAGGAAAAGTAGAAGTAGCATAAGCAGTGACAGTAGCAGTGATAGTTGGGCAAAGTTACTGTCAGACTCCATTTTGCAACAGAGAAAAGAAAGACTGGATCTCCCATTCGAGTTCAGATGGGCGCGAGACGACCGACTTTCTACAATACTTGAAGAGAGCAGGAAAACTTCTCTAGTTTCGTCCTATCAAGTAAAGACCCCTACATCTTCCGGTCTGCCGCCGCCAGCACATTTTCAAACACCGCCGTCACCACCACCACCACTTCCTCTACCACAAAGGCAACGATATCAGAAGCCACATCCACAACAACAACAACATCAAGAGCCGCATCCACAACAACAACAACAACAACCGAAAAAGGCAAATCCCAACATCCTACGAAAGCCAGTTCCTAAAAAAAAAGAACGGGACCTACAGCCTCTATCTTTTTCAAGGAAGGAGAAAGTGCCTATCCTGAAACAATTCATCATGTCTGAGCGAAGATCGAGTTCTGTCTCTCCCAAACCGATAAGGCCGCCTCCACGAGATGTAAGTGTCATAAATTAAATGTTCATTTTTACTTTGGTTATTCTCTCCTTCATTATCTATTCTGACACCCAACTGCTAGCTTGATGCCATCTCTCGTATCGATGCATCCCTTGTCTTTGAACATTTCACCACAAGCGATGCGTGGGATCTAGGCTCAACACTCCGCGAACGTCTGCTACCCATACCAACGCCTGTAGTCATCAATATCTCTCTTGCCAATCAAAATCAAACTATCTTTCACTCAGTCACCCACAGCGGAGTAATGCCAGATAATGAATCGTGGGTGGAAAGAAAACGAAGAACAGTATTAAGATGGGGTTGCAGCACTTGGTTCATGGCTTGTAAGTTTGGGGGAGACGAGAAGGCCTTCCGTGAAAGATATGCACTGGGAAACAAAGCAGGAGACTACGCAATACATGGCGGTGGAGTTCCTATTCGGGTAACGGGTGTAGAAGGCGTTGTTGCCGTCGTAGTAGTCAGCGGTCTCAAAGAAGATGAAGATCATGCTGTCATTGTTGAAGTGATCAAGGAACTCTACTACTAAGTGCTCTTTCGTGGCTGCCCCCAATTACGGTCCCTCTTTTTCTTCACCCTTACTATGACTCCTAAACTCTCATATTCACAAACAATGTAATAGAAAATCTTCTGTACGGAGCTCCGAAAAGCTAGTCTTTATCTTACATAATTACGTTTTTATCTATATAATTGATACAAAGATACGTCCTCATCAAAATTTCCGATTTTTTGACAATTTCTCTCACAAAAAAAAGTTTGTCTCTAGGTCTTGTCTTACTCACAAATGTTTGCTAGTTTTTCCCCTCCCTCACAAGCCTAGCATTAGTCATAGTTTATTAAAAGAGCTTGTTTAATTCAAATATATGTAAAAAGGATTTGAAGGAATAAATACATAGTAAAATCCATATAATCGTTATTGGGAACCTGTCACAGCCATCACCGTCCATGATCTTTTCTTCCAGAAAGATGTCTGAGTCGATTTGTACCAGGATCAGGTTGTAATATCATTTGAGTTAGAGTAAGAGAAAAATAATTTCTCTTTTTATTGCCATCTAGGAACCTACTTATAGCGCAGTATTTTCTTGTGGTTTGAAATCATGTAAAATATAAGTAAATTTAATGTCATCTATCAAAGTGTCTCGTGTTTATAAAATAAATCTCGTTAATCGTAATCATTCCAAAAATTTGTATTTGTATTTATATATTTAATACTCAAGAAAATGGAGAAAATTAACAAAGGTAAATGCTTTCCGTCGAAACATATACTATACATAAATACAGTATTTTTGTTATATTAGCTCTAACTTTATTAAATTCCTACCATTTTTTTTCTCTTTTTTTTGTTTGTTCAAATTACGATATTACTCATGCTGAAACTACTTCTCAGTACAAAACACGATAACGTATATCATCATCCTCAAAATCTTCAACCTACCAATGCAGAAAACACCATCATCACCCGTACCTAACCCTTTATCTAGATTATGAATCTGTGGACTACTCGTGCCCCCGCCGGCCACCATGCCTGCGGTGCGCCAAATAAGACGCCAAAATTCATTGGATCACTATGCAAATACTCGAGCGAGATCGCGCTTACTGGAAAAAGGTCTTGCTACAGACGAAATGGATTTTAAAGCCATTGAGGTAGAAATTTCGAAGGAATAAAAGAAATTCCGGAGATCGAAATGGTTGATACTGAAGTCGACAAGATTATAGCAAAAGGATTGAACGATTCCCGATGGGCACGTCCTATCCAAAACTTAGATTTTGAGAATAACAGTCAGATTTCGCAGAATCTTCCAATCAGAGCGGCAGCACGCGGTGCAGGTCAAGATAAAGGCCTATACAAGTCGACCCAGCAGCCAAATATTATACCATCAGCTTTAAGCACAAGGCTGGATACAGAAGAAATCTCAGCACAGATATCTTGTCAGAGCAAGGAACTCGACAATTTTAGGTATAAGCAAGTTTTTGGCAAGATGTCAGCCCAACAAGAACTACAAGAAATGATCGAAGCCGAAATACTCTGAGCAGTTCAGGCGAAGTCTAACATCTAGATCTGTACTACTGCAATCAATGCGGTAGACGATTCACTATTCCCAATGCTCGCAGGGGGCAATAAATCATTTGTAGAATCTCTCCGGGTTTTTCTCTGGGCTTCAATAGCGCAATTCTTGCAAGTTGGCCCTGGCGCTGCTCCGGCTATATTACCTATGGTGCCACCCAGAACTCTTCTTACTGTAGCCAAAACATTTGAAGATTCATTTTTATCACTAGTATCTAAAACCTATGCGACATCCCCTGCTCAACGGGAGCTCAGGGAACAACGACAAGACGGAAGTTGAGTCACAGATCTTAAGGCAGGCAAATCTAATCACAGATCGCTGCCAAAATTGAGGACTGCAAGTAGCGGGCAATCTAAAAAGTCAGCCACGACTCATTATCAAAAACAAATAACAGGCGCACTGAAAATTAGTATCCCAATGTCAATTCCAGAAGACGATCGTATTTTTATACGAATCCCACGCAATCATGAATGGTGCAGGTTCACCCTTGCTGCAATTTGAGAAGCTGTCATTCGTAAAATGGGCTGTTCACCTACTACTATCGACAGAATAATACCAGTTGCATCATGATATGCTAGAATTGCAAAAGATGAGAGGGGACGCCAGCCTCTCTTATCCCTATCTCACCGTCTTCCTGAGGATATTTTGTTGGAAGCAGCCCGCAATTGGGTCAGCTACATGCTGCCCAATATCTCAACTTATTTTGTAACAAAAGAGGGCAGAAAACATGTTGCAGAGAATGAAGTGGTCGCCGAACTAGAGCGAGTCACCGGTTTAACGCCAAAATCTGTCTGACATAAGGGTAAAAGCAAAATTGGGGCACCATATTACACATGGATGGTGTACTCTGAAAAAGATTCAGCTCCCAATTCTGGATTTAGACTTTCTGATGACTCTGGTCGAGTTACTGCTTTAAAACCTCGACAGACCAAATAAAACTGCAAGCGATGTCTAAGGTGTAATTCTACTGGATGTTGCTCTCGTGCTCCAGCTTGTGGTAGATGTGTGTCAATCATGCATCCTGAAGAGGAATTCAAAGCACTTACAAAGTGCCGAAACTGCAGTGGACCGACCACATCGATCAGACAGCCGGAAATGCTTGGCTCGCCCCACCAAATTAGGGAAATCAATGAAGGAACAGCTTCATGTGATCAGAATTGCAGGGCAGCGAGAATTCGACGCAGTCAATAAAGCAAGAGCCGCGGTAAATCGCGCAAAAGCTGCTTCTATCTCGGTTAGTTCAACGTCAGCCTCTAGCCCTGAAGCGGAAGCTGGTATCATTCCTGCGACAGTTGAATTGACTGTCGCCACCCCCCAAAGATGTTAGGTAGCTATCGGCACCACATAGCTCTACCAACTGAACTCGAATTTTAGTCAATAAATGTAGGTAGGGGAGGAACAGCGCACGATATTGCACTTTCTCGTGCACACAAGATTAGAGTTGATGTTTTACTAATTCAAGAGCTCCAGTTGTCCAGTAGAAACAGATTACATCCAGGTTTCGACTGTCAAATACCATATGGTTGCCCTGATGTCAGACCAAGAGCAGTGGCATATACAAGGAAATATGAGAAAGAGATTAACGCCAACCAAATATTTCCTTGCTCAACGCAGACTTGAGACTACTGCTGTGTTATTGTCAACAAAATAACTTTCCTCAATATCTACAAGGCACACACTGACCTTATGGCCATAATACCCCTAATTAATTGGTCACCCCCTGCATCTACTATTGCTGCAGGGGATTTTAATTCAGTTTACTGGGCTTGGCACTCCGGGGCATCGCGGGCATCCGGAAATGGAGAAGAAATTGAGAAATGGGCTGAAGAACATAACCCCACCTGTCTTATTATTGGAGAACCTACACATCGTGCAGGTAACACGCTGGACTTGGTTTGGACTAACATTAGTGGGGCTCAAGCATGAGTGGAGCGTGAGGACTGCGCGACGAGCGATCACCTGCCAGTATGTGGGTTAGTTCCCACCTCTAATCAGATAACACAGATTTGGATGGGTCCGTTGAGAGTTCCGAAGATCATGATAACCCCATTATGCCCGAATCGTGTCACAATGGATCCCACAGCCTTCAACACTGGATTCAATAGAAGAAATAGAAAGATTTCGAATGAATTATGTCAAGTATTATCGAACGCACTTAAAGCGTGTGGAAAAAGCTCCAAAAAGGACAGCACTTAGAATACAAAGACGCAACCAATGATGACGACAGATCTGTATCTGGAAAAAAGTGGCATGCCACAGTGGCATCAGCGAAAAGAGAGTATTGGAATAATAGAGTAGAAGATAATGAAGTCCCCCAGAAATATCTTCAAGCTAATGAAGTGGATGGCCCTAAGAAATGCCAGTATCCCACCACCCCTCATACATAATAGAGTGAAGTATTCGAACCAGAAAGAAAGGGCACAGATGCTTAGGGATATATTACTCGCGAGATTTCAGGCCTCTGACGTTCTCCCGCCTTGCACAGGATCAAGCGAAGCCCGAATCCATTGGTCAGAGGATCTGACAGAGGAAAAAGTGAGATTATGCACTTTAGGATGCGGTAATACCTGCACAGGTGCAGTTGGTATCTGGGTCAAGCTGCTTGCAGCTTGTTGGAATATTATAAAGTGTCACGTTACTCATTTATTTCACTCGTGCATCAAATATGGTCATCATCCA
The DNA here is from genome assembly GCA_003610855.1 of Erysiphe neolycopersici. Lineage (NCBI taxonomy): Eukaryota > Fungi > Ascomycota > Leotiomycetes > Helotiales > Erysiphaceae > Erysiphe > Erysiphe neolycopersici. The sequence goes on along the minus strand of MCFK01006029.1, from coordinate 3,095 downwards.
CCCTGCTTCAAACTTGCAGAACTAGTATTCTTACCAAAACCTAGTAGAAATCCAACGACAGCTAAAGGCTGGAAGCCTATAGTACTATTATCGTATCTAGGAAAAGGTCTGTAAAAAATCATAGCAAAGAAGATGTCTCACTTAGCCATCATTTCAGGAGTAGTGGGTGATCATTAGTTTGGAGCCCTCTCAAAACGCTCAGCAAACGACCTAGTCTCTTGCGTTGTCCACGATATTGAAGAACTCAGATGGGCTGACTCGATTATCAGGTGGAATAGATCGTTTCTTTCAGATAGAATGGTTCAGTTTTGCTATCCTGGTGGAGTGACAACCCCGAGAAAACTAACTTGTGGAGTACCATAAGGGTCACCAGAACCTCTCCTTCTCTTCCTTCTTTATTTAGCAGAACCAATGCATATGGGGAAGATTAAATCTCGATTTAGCTATTCAGACGACATTGGCATCTTAAGAATAGGGCCAACAGTCACAGAGTCAGTAGCCGCGGCACAAAGTGCTGTGGATGAATTAATGTAATAGGCTCAAACAAATGTAGTTTCTTTTGACGCTAGTAAGACAGACGTCTTACAGTTCCCTAGTCACCAATGTGAGCAATAAATTGGGGTTAAAATCAAGGACTCAATAATTGAACCTGCTGAACATATCCGCTGGCTCGGTGTTAATTTAGACACTAGATTAAAATTCAAGCATCATGTCACGACCTGATGTGGCAAAGCACTTAAAGCAGCTCAACACATGAGAAGAGTTAATACTGTCAGATGAGGAGCTGCACCGGGGGCGTTATTCAAAGCTATCGATTTATGTATTGTCCCAGTAGCAACATACGAATCCGAAGTATGGTGGCCTGAACTTACTCGTATGAAAATAAGAGGAAATGTAACTTCTTCCACGACTCATCTTTGTGGGTTAATTGATAAGGCTGTACGCTTGGCCCTAAGAGCTACTCCTCCAGTATGCAAGACTACGTTAAATATGGTTCTCCACCAAGAAGGGGATATCCTAACTGCGAAAACTCTACTCCAAATGATTCGCCTACAATTGTGTTCCAGACTAAATTCACTAGATATTCAGCATCCATTTCGTATGTGAGCTGCTACGTGTCCAAATATAGGCGCTCAGAAGTAAAAACAGAGATTCCGAAGCTCAAAGCGGCCTGAAATACATATGTCTCGGATACAAATAACTCTCAAGCTACTGCCTCAAGCCGAAGAGGCAGAGGTCCCTTTTCCCACAATCTATACTAGTCATTCGATGACAAAGAAAAAAGGTATAGCAACACACAAGAGATGGGAAAAATCGTTACATCCGTCTCTTATTTGTGCCTATTCAGATGGCTCATCACAGTGACACGGTCGATCATCATGGGGTATCGCTCTGCAACGAATTGGGAGAACCTTCTATCAAGATAGCGGGATAATTCATGGGGGTGAGGTCTATGATGCAGAAATAATAGGAGCAGCTGTGGCCCTCAAGGCCGCGATAGGGGATAGGAGAAGCGATGAGAAAATTTTTGTTTTACTTGATAACCAAGCAGCGGTAGGTGCACTTCAGATGGGAAAAGCCTCATCCAGTATCAGAGCTACACGTGTGCTCAATGAGGTGGCTCCAAGATTCGGTACTAAGGTTAGATGGGTGCTAGGACACTCAAGAATCACGGGTAATGAAGAAGCTGATAATAAAGCTCGTGCCGCATTATCTAACCTCCCTCCGATTAATATTCAACTAGAAAGAATCACTCAGGCCTACTTGCGCAGTTTGATGCAGCAACGCCGCCAGGCTCTAATAGATGACTGTTGATCTGTGGTTTGTCCGACTAGATACCAGGACTTAGTTTTACCGATACGACACCGAAACCCTCCAGAACTGAGCTTATCATGGAGTCTACTTCACGTCCTCATTGCTGCCCGTACAGGACACCTAGATTTCGCTGCATATCACCGTCGGTTTAATCATTTATGTGCAGACCTATATTACTCCTGTGGGCAGGAAACTACATCCACTCTTTTATTCGCTACCTGTCACGTCTTGTTATATGTTTTTATTTAATTAGCCTTAATTAGCGCATAGATTAGCAGTTAGCGCGATACTTAGTTTAGCGAGGTAGCATAAGTAAGACGGCTCCCTTGGACCTGTTGCTCGCTCCGTGATCAATTTATCCATTAACAAAGACATAGTCTTATTTCGTGACACTACCGGAGGCATGCAAACTAATTACGAAAGCTCAGAAGATTTGTGACCTTGAATACTTTCACCAGTCAACTTATTGGCCCTAAAAGCCTAAGGGCTTTTATAGAATTCGCAAAGGCTATATATAGGATTTTTCGGCAATCGATTAGCGCATCCGTTCTCCGCTGGATGCGAGAACTGACTTAGAACGCTCATACTTTGAAAGGGCGGGCCGCTGCATAATGTGATGAATGTTTGCTGTCGGAGTTTTTGGCAAAATATGCTACTCATCGCCGGCCGAAGTGGATCACCAAAATCTAGTTCATTTAGACACACAATGACCGAGATAAATTCATAACTCGATGAGAAGAAGAAGAAGAAGAAGAAGAAGAAGAAGGAAAAGGTGAAGTCTCTTGCTTCATTTCGTATGATCCTTATAATCTCTCGCTCTCTATCATTTGTCATTAAATTAAAACATCTATTGTTTATTATTCTGCTCCAAAACTCCTTACTTTAGTTAACGTTGTGTAACTTCAATTTTTGAAACTCCCCGCAGCAGGTATATATTAACTAAATTTAAATGGTCACTTGCCGTGAGGATGTTGTCGGTTTTGAGGATCCGGGGCCTAGATCCATATGGTTACTTACGAATTAATTTGTGAGATATATATTATAATTCTGTGTTGATCTATAAGCTGATTTGGCCGAGTGGTCTAAGGCGATGGTTTTAAGCCAAATATTATTAACAATATATTGGTACACCATTATCGAAAGATGCGTGAGTTCGAACCTCACAGTCAACAGAATATTATTTTTACATATTTTTTTTTCAGCATTAAAATACATAGATTAGAAACAATCATAATTTGTTCAAAATGGTCATATATGTACGGAGTTACAGCGGTGAAGTA
>MCFK01006027.1:0-13937 GCA_003610855.1 Erysiphe neolycopersici | reverse complement strand
CATCCTCATCAAGAATCCATCCAGCTAAAAATTCCTCATGATATGAGCTCAATCTCTGGCGATGTCGTTGTGCTATCGCTTGACTACTCGATCCATTCAAACGAGACCTAAAAGTACTTTTAGGGAAGCGCATCATTTCCTAGCATGTTTAAAGCAAGTCTTCAGTTGGCTTTCCCTGTTTTGTTGCATCCAAAATTTTACCTCCAATCAACATTTTGATGACATTTTAAGCATCAAATAAGTATTTTTTTACATTTGTGGTTGCATTTTTGGAGAGCTGATAATACGATTGAGATTGATACTAGAATGACCAATATGACTAGTATATTACGAACATATTGACTAGTGTGAAGATACGTGTCAAATACGACTTCTTTTTTTTGAAAATAATATCCCGAAATATAATAAGGAGGGTCAGACATCTCTTACGAATCTTAAGCAGATCATCTGCTTAAGGGAAGTCTGCTTAGCAGTCAATAATCAAAAATCCCACAAAAACCACACCAATCCAATTTCATTATTACCAACTTCGAAGTCCAGTGTCACCACCATTCAATTTGTTTTGCAGTTACTATAAAATCCAACAGGAAATCCTGTTATCAAATGAAATCTATAATTTTTAATTTTTTTGCATATAAATGAATTTTTGGAGAATTAGGGCGGGATAATTCAAATGAAGTATTTTTTTTAAAATTTTAGATCAATAAGTTTAAAGTAAAGGCCTGTAAATACCATTTCTCAACCATTTAATTTTCTAAAAATCGGACTATATGATAGTAATTTTAATGCAATAATTTTCTAATTAGTCAGATATGTAGTTAATCAAATATTGATGTTGTTGTGGCGATAAGAGTCTGAAGAGAATGTAATTCTGAAGATTTTGGTTGGTGTGGTTTGTAATTATTAGTTGCCAAGCAGATCTGCTTAAGATTCAAAAGAGATGTCTGACCCTCCCTAATTGATTATTATTATTATTATTATTTTGGGGGGGAGGGGGGGGGACAATTTTTCGCGTTTGACACATTTTACATGCTATAAAATCTTAATACATGGTCTTGGAATAAATAATTAGGCGAAAGTTAAGCGATAGATAGAACAAGAAGAAAAATAAGTCATTAAGTTAATGTGGTTTATCACCCAGCCGGTCATTTCGCCGACACACACACCACTTTCAACACGCCACAACACAACCAATCCACAATGTCACTTCAAACGCAACAAGACCGAATTATTCTAGCAATGGAGGCGATTCGAACGACGCGACCAAAACTAAGCTAGCGACGCGCTGCCAAGATCTACAACATCCCCTATTCCACCTTGAACGACCGAATGCACAACCGAGCCCCTCGTAAAACGACACGCGTCCAAGGCCATAAACTCGATGCAATTGAAGAGCAAATGCTTGTCCAATATATCATTGAGCAGGATGCTAGAGAGTTTCCTCTACGATTGTCTGGCGTGGAAGATATGGCTAGCCTCTTGTTGGCGTCGCGCCATGGCAAGTCTGTTGGCAAGCACTGGGCGCGGCAACTTGCCAACGCGCAACCCACCCTGAAGAACAAGTTCAGTCGTCACTACGACTACCTGAGGGCCCTTTGCGAAGATCCAGAGGTTATTGGAAACTGGTTTGCGCTGCTCCGCAATATGATGGCCAAGTACGGGATTCAAGAGGTGGACATATGCAACTTTGATGAGACCAGCTTTATGATGGGCATGATAGCCGCGTCAATAGATGTCACACGCGTTGAAAAATGTGGAAAGGTAAAATCTGTGCGACCTGGTAACCGGGAAAGGGCAACGGTCATTGAACGTATCAATGCAGATGGGTGGTGTCTGCCTCCGTTCCTGATCGTTCAAGTCGCCTACCACCTCGCCAATTGGGCTACAAGTCGGGCTTTCCACGAGACTGGATAATCAAGCCTACTACCAACGAATGGACAGATAATTAGACTGGCTTAGAGTGGATTCAATATTTCGACAAGCATACCAAACAACGTACGAAGGATGTATACCGAATGTTGATACTTGATGGTCACGAAAGCCATATGTCAGCTTATTTCGACCAATATTGTAAGGAAAACAAGATTATTACTATGAGTATGCCGCCGCATTCATCTCATCTACTTCAGCCGCTAAATGTTGCATTATACTCGCTCTTAAAGCGTGCATATGGCTACCAAATCAACTTCCTCATCAAGGCCTCTATCAACCACATCACCAAGTCCGAGTTCTTTGTTGCATTTTTACAACCACATAACAAGACCTTTACTAAGGCAAACATTAAGGCTGGGCTTAGAGGGGCTGGAATATCTTCTTGGGACCCAGATTCGGTAATTTCCAAACTGGATATTCATCTTCGAACGCCTACACCATCACAATCCTGCCGGAGTACTTCCCCTAGATGGAAGTCGCAGACACAATCCAATCCTCAACAAACTATTCAGCAGTCCAATTTTATTAAAACTCGAATCTCTTAACATTAGGTTAGTTCTCCAACACCAATTCTTGACGCTGTCGATCGGTTGGCAAAGGAGGCACAAGCAATAGCACACTCAGACACTTTAATAAGTGATCGGGTCCGCACCCTCTAAGATACTAATGTGGCACTCGCCAAACGCCGAAGAGCCAAAAGAACTCGTGTATAGCTTGGAGGAGCACTTAGTATTGGGGATTCTCAAGCTCTAATTCAAGAAAAACAAAAGGGCAAGCGACTAGCTGGTGAAATCAGTAGTGGTTTCGAGAACCCTGTCCCGAGCGGACCGAATAAACGGCGCTGTGGCAACTGTAATAAGCCCGGGCATAAAGCGCAAACTTGTGATGAGGAGGTATAAACGTTTGCTTATTCAGAATCTGATTGAATTTAACTTATTTAGTGTAATTTATTGTGGCGTGTTGAAGTTTTAAGTGGTGTATGTGCCGGCAAAATGACCGGCTGGGTGATAAACCACGTTATACCATATTTCTTTTGGCTTTTTAACAACACTAAAAAGATGGGGATATAGCTGCGTGAGCTTTGCAGAAACCAAATTATGGTGTAGTTGGCTATTTATACTTACTGTAGGTTTGGCATGAGCCAGTCTAATCATTTGAAAAATAGTGATGATTGATAAGCATCCTGATCTAAGCTAGCTGTTTTGGGAGATCACATAAGAAGAATTTTTGGCCTGTCATTTTACCCATTTAGTGATTTGACATCATTGTTAATCATACCGGGGTCCTAAAATTGTAGGTTGGTTGCTTAGCATACCTAACGTGACAGTTTGATATTATTTGTAGCTCTAATTTTTCTTTGCTTTTTATAATATCCACCCTCTCACCTCACTCAGGTTGAGATTTTATTTTTTGCCATAAATATGGAAATAAAAAAATATATACAAAAATGTTGCTTGAACTAAATGAAAGAAGAAAAGAGACGAAAGCGAAGACCTTCAGAAAGCACATATTTTCTAAAACAAGCTTGTTGATTGAGGGTTGGAAAAGTTCCAATTTCTTATATAGAAAATGATAACAGAAAAGCGAATTCGCAGGGTGTATGGGACAATTTGAAATGCTAGATGGGGATTCAGTGATAGCTGAGGATCTTGATGTGACAGAGTTCTCTATAAATCCATTTGAAAATGATATACAGAGCTGGAGGGAGATACTAAGGGCGATAGTCACATGAAATACAAATTTATTTGGTTCATATTATTTCAAATTTGGTAGACCCCAAATTATCGTATTGTGAGATTATATAGTTTATTTTCTTTTGGGAATATAAATCCAATGAAGCGATATTAGATTGACATGGCCAGTCATGTTTAAGTTATTTACATCTGAAATAAAACCAGCTATTTTCCCATTTGTCCCGAAATACCTAAAAAAATCAACTGGTAACTAGCAAAGTACGAAAATATATCGTACCAAAAGGCAACAACACCCACCCATAATGTTCCATTTATATGACTTCTAAATCCTTGAGTATCCGGAGAGGATTTTATGCGAATGCTAGGTAATAAACAAAAGGTTTTCGTATTTTAAACTAATCAATAAAATCGACGTATTCTTTCAACTCATCAATCAACTCAGCATCAAATTCTTTCACCCATTCCGGAATTAAGCGAGAACTATTTCTTTTTGGTGTACAATTTATCTCTTTAGTATGACATTTTATGGTATCGTATTCCTCGGGACTAGGACAACGTTTCCTTTTTGAATTGAAAGTCTTATCATTTTCGGATGAAGTCATAGATATTTTTCTTGTGGTATCAAGGTCCTCAGCTATCTTTGTATCTTCATCTAGCACATCACAATTTCTCATATTTGTATTTAGAAGCTGATTTGTTCCCACCATACTACAAATATCATTATCAATTAACGTTTCAAAATTCTTAGCTGTCTGCATATTGACTTCAAGGAATTCATTATCGCTATTTTCAAAAGGATCTTTATTCGAACTGAAGATATTTTTACCGTCTTCCATACTAGTAGTTGGAAATGGAGACTCTGGTATTGAGTATTCCAAGTTGTAATCTTTATCAACTGTGATCGATAGATCAGTCAATTCATCTGCATCTATATCTGAAATATGTGGTAAAACAGTCTGTTTTTCTTTAAATGGCCCATAGCTTTCCTTATCTTTGAATTTCATTTCCTTATTTGAAAAATCTACGAGTGATGAGTCTGATAGATCACTAGTGAGATCAATTATTTCTACTTCTTTAAAAGTATCTTGAGCAAGTTTGGATTTTTCTTCTTTGTTGGTATTTATTTCCGATCTTCTCTTGTAGTGTTGAGATACTTTGAAATCTAACTTATTAAGATCAATGGTAGCATTTCTCGTATCTTTCTGAGAGTAAATGACCTCCGAAGGAACATCCTAGAAAAAGCTTAGCCTAATATCATAAATGATAGGTTTTTATGAACTTTTTGGAATGTTTCTTTAATATTTGAGGCCTAGTATAGATCTCAGCCTTCGAGATATGAAATTTGATGAATGAGATATTTGACAAACTCTTTGTTTTGGCCTTGAAGGTTTATCAATCCCCTCGTGGCAACACCTATGCTTGCATCTTTGACCATTTTTTCTCAACCCTCCATTACGACAGTCATGTTGACATGTCCATTTTCCGTTTTTCATTTGAGTAGACTCAATGATTTCTTTTGCGTGAAGATTAACTTGATTCTTTCTTGAATTTAAGGTCATGGATTCCATATCATTATCAAATAAATTAACATCAGTGAAGTCATCAGGCTGGAATGTATATATAGGTTTTTCAATACTTTTCGCAACTGCTAGCATTTCTTCATCTCCCAATTCATCAATTCCAAACTCGTCTAAGCTATCAAAAATCCCATCATTGGAATTATTTGTAGTCCGATCTTTTAATTCCGAAGCCACAGGTGGGAAGCTTGATGGAGGAAAATCATGTTGAAGTACACAATATTTCAAGGTGCCCACAATTTCTTCACATGCAACCCAGCACCTTATCTCCTCTTCTACTTGGGATAAGGTTACCGTAAATTTCAACTCAAAAACTTTGTCTAACTTAGTAATGTTCCCACGCCATATATGAGATAATTCCCCTCCAGAAGATTCAGCTATGAAAACCACGGCCGGCTTTTTGTGATTCCAAATAGGCACTTCATTGTTTTCATAACCAATTATAGCTCTCACGTGTACCTGAGGTTTCTGTTTTGTATTAGTGATAATCTTTTTTATAATTGAAGCGGAAATCTTAAGCCGAGGGAATAAAGCCAGAATATCCTTCAGTTTTTTGCCATACGGGGGATTTTTGCTCAAGATTCTCTCGATTGAAGCAGTGTCTAGAGCTCCAAATCCCTCTACTGTAGTTATATTAGCATGGCAAAGCTTTCGATGAGCCACTGGACCAATTTGCGGTACTTGTCTCAATTGTAGGTTAGATTTCTCCCAGTACTCAGCTGATAAACTCCGCGCAAGATCAAGAGCGTTTCTTGTTGATACAGCGTCACCATCAAAAGCTTTACAATCAATTACACATCGAATCAGGCGATGTATTCGTTCAAATATAACGTGTTTGTCAATTAAAAATTGACGACGAAAAACACCAAATTCTTTCTCATCAGGACACTGAACACCTCCCAGTTGGACTTGGATTATCAAGGAGACTTTATGAGCACTTGTGCTAATCGATTCACTTATTGGAAACTTAACAAATGGTGATTGATTGAGCTTCTTCAGACATGATCTTTCCGCGGGTTTCATCCGAAGATCTTTGAATTCAGTTGCCTGGCAGATGATTTTCAACTACTTCGGTTACCCCAATACAAAATATTCTGGAAAAACCTACAATTTGCTCTAAGCTGGCTTTTTTAGGAATACTGAGAAGGGTTTTCATTGTCTCAAATTGCACCATATATCTACACATTGCCTCACCATACTCTGTACAAACAAATCGTTCCTCATTAGTCACAAGATCATAGGCTTGTAGTAATTTGATATCCCTTTCACATACTTTTTCAAGCCTTTCATCAGTGTTTCCACCTTCTGTGATATCTGCAATCTTGTAGTGGTCGGGGTTTTTTCTCATTCGAACACTAAGGAAAGTTTTTGTGATCCAAGTCCGTGCTTGATAGAGATCTTTGACAGAGCCAAGGCTAATCTCTGAATTGAGATGTTCAATTAGATTAAGATGAAGGGTACTTTCTAGAATATCCTGACCCGAAATCATTTGGTTGTAATGCTTTGTTTTGGCTGCTCTTGTCATTATGATAGCAATAGCACTGTCATCAAATTGAGGGCGTCCAGCTCTTCCTAACATCTGCATGACCTCTAGGTCTGAGTATTCGCGTAGAGCACCGTCTTGAAAACCAACTGTGCCTTTTAAGACAACTATATGACAAGGAAGATTAACCCCAACAGCCAACGTCGATGTACAACATATAATGCTTATAGCCCCTTTCAGAAATCCATCTTCAATAGCATAGCGATCCTGGGCATCAAGGCCTGCGTGATGAAATGCAACACCACAAACAACTACCTTTTGAAGTTCTATGTTTCCAACTACAATTTTCTGGAATGGAGTAGGCCATACATTTTCAATAGTACGTAGTCTAGTCCACCATTCTGAAAGCATTAAAGCTGTTGCTTCGCATGACTTTCTTGTAAAACAGAAAATCATCGTTGGCTTTCTGTGCGTATATTTTTGAAGAAGAGAGGTAAGTTTGCCATCTAAAAACTTATCAAATGCATAATCATTGAATGAGCCATCATATCCATGCACATATTTTTCAAGTTTTACTGGTCTAAATTCTTCACCAAAATTCTCTCGATACGCTGGAAGGTGTTGATTAGAGTGATCTCTACCTAGCCAGATAGCGATATCTTCAGAATTTGGCACAGTTGCACTTAAAGCAATGAAGCGTATACACGCCCCCATTGCTTTCATTCGAGATACAACCGCTTCCAAAGTGGCACCTCGAAGATCCTTTAAAATGTGGACTTCGTCAATTAAAAATAATTTAACCAATTGAACAAGACGAAAATGATCGCTCCACTTTCGTGTAATACTGTCCCATTTTTCAGGAGTGGTGACAATGATTGAGGCATTTCGAACTCGTGTCATTTCAAATTGATTAGTATCACCAGTAAGTTCGGCACAAGGTAGATTTAAATGACTGAACTTCTTCTGCCAATCACGAACACGCTGAGAGCAAAGTGATTTAGTTGGAGCCAAATACACAATTTTATACTGTTCAGAAGGACAGCTCTCGATTAATCTACATATAGCAAGCTCAAGTAAAGCTGTTTTACCACTACCTGTAGGAGCCGAAACTACTAAATTATCGTCAGTATTGTGGATAGTCCCAAAACATTTCGACTGTACTGCGTTAAATAATTCATAAGGAAATATTTGTCGAATTCTATCTGGAAGCTCATGAGGAGAAATAAGTTGAATTCCTTGAGCCATCGGTGGGGCATGTTTTAAGGCGAGACATTTTGGATCTGGACTTGGCAATAGATTAGAGTATATATATGTACTTTGGGTTCCTGGATTATCTTCATCTTTGTTAGATATCAAATCAGAATCTTGGTAATTAGACTCTATTGCTCGATTAGACTCCCGGCGAAAACTCAATCTGGCTGTTGGACTCGATGATATTCCTGCAAATGATGATGAACTAGTTGCTGAAGCTGACTGAGAGCCTGGGGTCTGAAGATTACTACCTAAGAATTCTTAAGCTTATTTTACAATAGGCGAGTAAAGGAAAAGATAGAATTTAATCTTACTTGATTTGAAGAGTGCTGGTACTTGGCATCTTTGAGATATATTAGGAGAATTTTTTCCCAAATTTTGCCTATTTTCAAGACAAGTAGGTTCCATATTTGGCTTGGAATCCCTCAAATTTACTAATGGTTGGCGTAATAACATGGCATTTGCCAACTGAGTTACTGCATCGGGGTTGGGTTCAAAAGTTCTCTGTTGCGATTCATGGAGACTTGTACCCTGTCGCAAATGCTGCTTGAATCGAAATTTATTCTCGGCATTACTCATAGTTCTCCTAAGATTTACTTCATGATATGCAGTCTGAGGCATAAATGAAATTCTATTTAGGCCTAGGTGAGCTATGGAAGAGGTTTGACGATTTTTCCTGAGGGAGCTATCGTATGGGGAGTAAAAATCCACCGGATAGCGATACGGAGAGGAAAAGCCACACTCTCCAAGTCCTGTAAATGGTGATGGTCTTCGTAAAGGCTGTCGTGGACTGAGGCCAAAGCCCCAATTAGTAGAAGACGCTCTCTCTGGTATAAACTGAAGATTTTGGATGTATTCGTCATCATTAAATGTGCCGTTGGCATTCTGAAGAATGTTTTGCATACGAGAATCCAATCCTCGATTCATTTGGAGGAAAGAAAGCAGTGATTAATAGCGTTAAAAAAAAATAAGAGGTAGATAAAAATAATGCCTTCGGATAAGAATCACAGTTAATCCTGATTGAGAGCACACTGTGTAACTCTCGTTATGACAAGCTGTATTGATGTTGAATTGTTTATATCACGTGAAAAATCCAAATTAAAAAAGACTTACTTTACTGAATACTTATTTATTCAGTAGGAATGATTTTGTTACAAAGATAAAAACAAGACAGCGTTATAAAAAGATTCATATTCAACTTCTTCTTGAGAGCTTGATGACGAGCTTACTAACTGTAATCAAGGTAACCCTAAAATACCGACTTATTATGCAGGGTATAGTAACTTAATCCTTTTATGATCCTGAATATCCCATTAAGCTTCAAAGAGATCTAAGCTGAGATGTGTTTTGGTTGTAAAAAGCATTGTGACATGCTGTGAGAACTTTTGGCTAAATCAAACTTTGGATTTAGAGCCAAACTAACTCTAAATATCAATATCGATAGTATTGAAACGCAAAAGTAGATGACACAAAGAGAGAAAAAATATCATGAAAACAAACAAATTTTCTAAGGAGACCTAAGTCAACGCCCAAGGTGGTATCAGGTATCTAGAAAGCTGATTTAGCTACAGATAAGTTAATTTTCTCAAGCAAAACGCCAAGAATCTATCAGAATCCCTCCAACGCCGTCGCTAACTCCGTTTTCAAACATATATTTTAGAATAACGCTAATTATCCATTAGTCCTAATTCGTTGTTTAGGAATTATTTTTTAAGAAATAATTTGATTTTGATACAATTAGGCATTGCTAGGGCCATCGATATAAAATACCAGATATTATTTTGAAGTGATGAATTATCTAGAATTCAATCATTCGAAGCGCTTGTCTCTCATAGCTCCACCTCTAGATTGGTTTTTTTTAGGACTGTTGGGTGTACTTGAGCTCAAGCCCTCTGGATTATGTCCATCGACAACATCTGGGCTCAAGCAAAGTTTTGTTCTTTCTTCTTCATATTGTAAACCGTGGTCGATATCAATAGTGGTTTTTTCGTAGCTAACAAAATTAATTGGTGAAATGTTATTACTTGGCCGATCTGGACTGCTGTATAGGTAAGTAGCATAGCTAACTATGGCTGTGCCAAGAATAGACTGCTTATATTGTCAGTCTTAATAAATTGGAATTTCCATGCAGGGCACTTACGTTTTGAGTGATTTGGAAGTTAAAAGACCACACACTAATTATGAAGCTCATTATGATGCTAATAGAAGTTGCAAAATTTTTAGCAATGTTATCAGCATAATTTATGCACATGGCAACTAAGACTCCACCAACAGCCTGAAACACGATGGCTGTCCATACAACAGCATTGTATCCATTAAAGAAACCGTATTTAGCAATCGCTTCTCCGTCTTTGAGTAATACTCCAAAGATAAGGGAAGGGAAAAGCGAATAAAATGATAATTGGACATTGCGAGTCCAGACGGTCACATGAGTACTTGACTCTTTGAGTACTTTTTCAAAATAGACACCAGTTAAGCCCGATATGATTGCAGCAACTAAAACGGCTGTGACACCAACAGTATAATTCATAAGTGGTTTTACTAAGCCCATATCTTCCTGAATCCCTTCGTACGTTGCAGATCGCTTGATGAGATGGTTTGATAGATTTTCAATTCCTCTTTTTGTCAACTCGCGTGAAACTTCCACCGCCCCATCGCTCAATTGTCCTAATTCGTGAAAGCTTCTTGGGAAATAAAACTTTTTTTGTGTATTTTCCAGTGACAATCCAAGATCTGAATTTGTTGTGGGTAGTTGAACTATACAGACCCCCAAGGTTAATAATACAAGAGCAGTCCATCTTTTAGTAGTTAACGCTTTGCCAAGCATAATTACGCTGAAAAGCGCAGTTGTCAGGATCTTCAATTGATAAAGTATTTGAAAGTGTACCGCATCTAAGTTACTAACGGCGATATACTGTAAGGAATTTTGTAGGGTGTAAAGAGTAGCTGGGATCGCTAATTTCCATCCATCTCCACTAAAAACAGACATGTATAACTGCTCAAAAAGTGTCGTAGCAGGTGTTGAGATTGGAAGCGTGCATGAGATTTCATACAAAGCTATTGTGAGAGAAATAGCAAGCTTGATAACTTCATTTAAGAAAACAGCAGTTGAAGTAAAGTATCGGCTACCGCTCTGTGTAGGCATAATTCTAGAGTAGTGCATAACCTACATATCGTCAGTTACATTCTGGTTTTATTTTGAAGACTGTTGTATGCTAAGTGGGAAAATTCTGACCAAAATAAGAGCTGAGTTTTGAAAAGTGAGCTGCACAAGGTTAGCAAGGACATTTCGTTTGAAGCGCTCAATGGTATCCTTACAGTGATGAGAGAAAGGTGCTTCAGTGGAATACCCATCAAAGCTTGCTGCTTGTCCGCCATGTTGAATTTGCTTTCTATTGGCCTAGAACAGATATTTTGACCCGCTACTGCAGAGTATATGACTTGAAAGCCAAAACAGCGTGTAATTTGGAGGGTTTGGAGCAGGAAAGAAATATTTGATATAAAAAAAATTATCACCACTTCATTGATGTAGAATAGACGGGTGATAGGGAATGCTAAAATTATGTGTATGCAAATAGGTAAGCTTTTGAATAGCTATTTCTTCATCCTGTAATAGTAGCGCTTGTTACCAATCTAACGAGTAATGGGTGGCTGGGCACTTTCTTGTTGAACAGATCAACTTGTGGCATCGATATTTTTCAGTGACATTAGATTTTCTGGTGTTAATAGATTACACACACCAGTAGCATATTGCATGCGTAGATAACTACCAATAATTCCTCGGGTAAAAAAAATAGAACCAAAAACCAAGACCCAATTTGATCTTTTATTAACAGAAACTATTAAAGCTTCATCTCATGAATTTTGAATTATTACATAAATTTGGGCATGTCACATTAGGTTGTGACATGCATGACTCGAAAGTGGTTTATGAGTTGTGTGGACGAAGGAAATAGGGTTTTGTGGCTAGTTGTGAGTGGTGGATGAGACACTTTTAAATCTCAAGTCTCTTCTACTGCTCGAAAACATGTTATCAGTGTTATGTAAAGTAGATTTAAAATAAACACACATCATATTACAGATTAGTTGAATAATAATCAATTAGCTAATTACACCGGCATAAGAAAGACTGTGTCGAAGGCGGCGGCATAAATAGACATGTTAATCAAAAAACTTGGATAAATGGATGGCATACCACTACGCCATTTGATTTGGTTAACTAGGGAGGCAGGCTGCTGGCTGCTGTTTTCGTTGGTTCACACACACATACACACACACACACACACACACAGCAAGAAAGAGCGAACTAACCTAGCCACGTTCATTATTCCCAGGATGATAACATTATGTCAGAATAACTCTATTAAATGACCGATTGCTAACAAATTTTCTTCCCTAGATAACAGTGGAAGTTGCAGGGCTGGCTACTGAAAGATGAGAAGGAGAATATCTGCACATAAAGTATAAGAGCTGGGACAGGGGAAAAGCTTTTTTGAAGATGAGCTACAGGAAAAGTCATGAATATAATGAGTGTTAAAATTCATGTTATAGCCAAAAATAAACTGGCAAGTTTACAATTTTGCTATGCCTGCTGTAAACGCAATGGAGTCCAGCTCACTAAACTTACATCTTAAGCCAGAAGATTGCTTCTCCAAAGACATTGAAGCTGAAAAATATATCTAGGAACTTCCAGCCTGTAGGAGGGAGATGCTGGCCATAACAGATGACAGTAACTTAACAGTTTTGTCGAAGCCTTAAGTAGTAACGAGCCGTTGTAATTATGTTTGAGCTCCGACGGCAGAGACCGATGAAGCAGGGATCAAAACACTAGCTCCGACCAAACCTTTAAGGGTCCATGCTTACCAAACCACGACGACGTGTGATTAGGATTTAATCATGCCAGGTGCGATTAATTGATTGATTGGCTTCAGTTTATCCATAACACAACACTTTCAGCACCCTTTGTAAGGGTATATGCAAGATACTGAGGAGAGAGGTTGGTTAAAAACAAGGGAATCGCAGGCGGTTGAGTTACTACTACTACTACTGTGTCTGACAATCAATATTTATTTGGACGGCAGTTGGATCTTGCTGTGGATAGCAGCTTCTTTCTGTTCTTGGCTATCGAAGCAGCCTTGGCAAGACATCACGTTGCATATTCCGTCGCTAGACCGACCACATTAACAACTGTTTCATATCTGCACACACACAATCAATCAATGTTCAGGGCCTAGAAAATAAAAGATCAAGGGCAATCAATTATTGCAGACCTCAACCTACCCCATGAAATGCCAAATTGTGACTAAGCCATGTGAGGGGCCAAGTGGGGAACATAAAAATGGAACATAATTTTAACAAAAATTGCGCATGCCGATCGATTGGTTAATGAGAATTTTAGACCCAACGAAATTGTACATTTAGCGTCAAGCTAGTTCTACAATATATGCAGGGTCTCTTGTTTATATACCTTTATTTAATTTATCCCTGCGCCTTAATCTTGAGGAACTGATGTTTTCACCAATTTCATGTTCGGAGAAAATAATTTACACTGTGATTATTTTAGGATAGACACGACATATGGGTGCAATGTGCGGTAATAATTCATACGAGCTGATTTTGATTAGAAAGTTCATACTGAGTTAATTCTACTAATAATTTCCGTTGCAGAAGATAATCTCATTTTTAGGGCTCATTTCTCTGCTCTGACAGTTCTACCTTCTCTCACTGCCACCAAATGTTATGAGATAGCGTTGATACATTGTGGATAGCTTTTTGAGCCTATTTTACCCATAGAATCCTACTTCATTTTCTACTGGAGCCTTCTTTAATGAAAAAACTAATAAAAAATAATTAGAGGCCATGGAAACTGCGTGCATGGAGAAAAAAATTCTCAAAACTTACGACTCCAGCTAGGTGATGCCTAGACACTAAGGTCATATAAGGCTCGTACAGTACCACCGGCCTAAGTCAACCATACAATTCCTCCAGGGTAGGTTTTGT
>MCFK01005998.1:0-12177 GCA_003610855.1 Erysiphe neolycopersici | reverse complement strand
CTTAAATCAATTTATAACTTATCCCAGGTACGACTGTATATATAAATTAATCACATAAAATTATATATATAATATACTAATATAGAACTGTCTGTCTCCAGGTTGGGACTTAAAATTTTTTATTTGCACATTCTTTCCGGCTATAAGGAAGGAGTCTTTGAAAGCCCACCATTTTCCGCTACATTATAGTGCAGAGGCCCGAACAATTTATGCGCTCTTTAATGATTGATCGACAAGGGTTCGGATGGTAGTGTGGTAGAGTAGATACATTATTATAAGAAGACTCACAGTGATATTGATGTGGTAATCTATATCTATCTTTGGTTAATCGATTCGGATTATGACTCTAAAGAAGAGTCAGTCAGGATTGCCTGGCCAGCAACATTCCCTGAGCTGAGACAGGAGATGGAAGATAGATGGCTGGCTGGGTTCGCTAAAATATCCAGTTCAGTCGCATCTTGCGTCTTTCATGTGCATTAAAAAATGTTAATGTTACATTTAATCAAAATTCAATCTGCACATCATCCTATCCCATCCCCCTCGTAGATCAGCAATTCCATAAAAAATTATAATAAATACCCTGCGAACATCATACATTGAGCATAAATTCATAAATGTCATTCATATATATCTACATTCCCGTATAATTTCGCTCCCAAATAATCTAAAAATTACTTGGAAATTCGACGCTATTTATAGTAATTATACAACACAAACTGTGGACCTTGTATAGTGGAATCAATCATTCTTAAAGTAAAAAATCATAGAAACCCAAAGTCCGTTCGTTCGTTATTCGACGTGATGCAGATTTTACACTAAAAGCTGTCGTGTCTGTCTGTGTTGATAAAAACCTCAGATTGTGACAGACTAACCGGCGGTTGAAGCGAATACTTCAGCTCCGATCTTAAACCTACTTCCTCACTCACTCATTGCATTGCGGTCATGGGAGATATGTCAGTGATCAATTGAGCCCAAGTAAGATCATAAAGTCGGCTCTAGAATATTCAATAAATATATGATTGATTGTCCCTAATATTTATTTGTTAAGCCCTTGAATTTAACCATGTTTGTTAAGTTTAAGAGGGTCTTGACATGGACACTCACTTATTTGATCGACATCAAGTAGATGGGTGATGCTTAAATTTATAGTGTTTGTTTGCATTAGTGTCTTGTCGAGAAGTTTAAGCAACAAACATTTAGGACAATATTTAGTGCTGAGGCTCAAGGATAATTGAAGACACCCCTGTCAACATCACGACATCACATAGCAGGGATCGTATTGTGGGAGTATCCTAGCAGCATTTTTAGACTATTTAAAGTTTTCGGGAACAATCATACCCAGCCACAGTATCCCTCACTCAGCTTCTCGAACTCCTTCGTTAAATCATGTACACAACTTCACTTTTCAGAAAGGATTCCAGCATCACTGTTGTCTTCATCTAGAATTCAGCAATTTGTGAAAAAATTTACACTCAACGCCACGTAAAGATCAAAATTTAATTGCACTCGGATTTTTTTAACACATCAAATTCGATTGCATAGTAGCAGGGTGGCGCCTTCACTCTCATCGCTAAAGAATCTCCAATGCTAGATTTTGAGTAAGAATTTTGAGTCAAACTATAATTGACCTCGCTTACGAGTTATTGATAGCCACCAAAATAATTAATTATCCTTGCCTTGATACTGGAGCCGCACTAATAGTAAACGAATTTTAAAAAAAAAAATTCAAAGTGAATGCCAAGGCATCGTGGAGCTGAAAGCCCCGGATATTGGTTGGCTTAAGACGTAAAATCTAGCGAATCTACTCGGCTGTGACAACATGAGATTGATTACGCAAGCATTGACGTCGCACCCGCTTTTGAGTAAAAATTTGGTAATGAGAATATTTCAACACAATACAGAGTAGAGCCATTGCCAAACCTGACAGCCATTTATCGCGGCCTCTGGCATTTGTCCTACGGCAGAGAGCGTGTATATAAGTATTTTATTAACGAAGTTTATGACGGATGTTAATGAAAGAAATGCATACTACACCAGTGGCTGGTCTCAATGAATAATGAATGGCAAGAAAGGCAGAGAAATTGACTTCCGCAAGCAAGAAAGCAGCCGGTGGAGATATTAATAGTTGTGTCGCGTTACAATTCGTCTTGCCAAACAAATTTTCTCTGTGATGCCTTTTCTCCTGTCGTCCATCCGTCTATCTTGTCTCGTTCAGTATAGAAAAATTCTGATTTCGAGACACGGGAGGGGCACTTCAAATCGTCTGATTGTCTTGTCTTGCCCTGAGTGAGATCCGAGATTACCGTTTCCGAGGACCCGATACGGGAGCAGAGTATGCCAGCCAAATCAATCACAATCGTATAATCATATTCTATATTTCTTCACATGACTTCTCCTGACTATCATTGCGTGCCCTAACCAATGAGTCATAGTATTGAAATTATTATGCAAAGATAAGTATCCTTGTGCTCAGCAGTCCTGAATAAGATATAAACTAATGATGATGCATAAGTTAGATGCATGCAATTGAGAAGGATGGATAATTTGGGCTTACAAAAATAGTAAGATGCTCCTCGCAAGTCTTCTTCTACCTGTAAACAAGCAAGCAAGCAAACAAACAAACAAGCAGTCAGTAATGAAAGTAAGGTGGCGTTCTTGTGATGCCGGCCGAGTTTAGATCAATCAATCAATCTCAAGCTCCACTTTAGAGCGGCTGATATTGGCCCCACAATTTATTCGGCTCTTTCCTTTTGTCCAATCTGATTTGCCCGCCCTCATTTTCCCGTTGGGGCTAGTGTGGCGGCTATTCTGATTAATGTTTTTCCGGCATATTTTTGCAAGCCTCAAAAATGAGCAAGGGGGGATGGGCCATGGCGTCATGGCGTCATGGGGAAGTGGACGTCAGTCTGTAAAAAGTATTGGCGGGGGAGTGGAGATACAAGGATTCTCGCTGCTCTCCTGTCCTCTTCCTTAGCTTAATAAAGGAAAAAAAAAATAAAAATAAAAGGTCTAAACCTTGTCTGATCTACACGATATGTTTCCAGACCAAAAAGAAATTTACTTTCTCTCGAACTGTTCATTAACTCAGTGTTCAGTGCCTGTGAAATTAATTTTAAAATTTTCACTACATCATGCTGTCTGGTGATCATCTTCTGAATCAGAATCAATTTACTAGGAATCCGATGATACTTGATTCATAGCTCCACAAAGCTATATGTAAATACTTGTTAAACAGCGTTCATCAGAGACGACTCACGAACAAATTATATTCACACTATTTCTCCATTCCCATGGCGTGGCCGAAGAGGTGGGCAGGGCACATTAGTAATAACTTTGAGTGAAATTGCGGCTAGAGATCCACCAAAATGATAGATGAACCAAGGAGAGTAAATTATCGAGATTTCTGCAAAGTTCATCAACTTTCGCTCTAATCAAGGAATAAGAAAACCGTCGCTGGAAATAAAACATAGAATTTTATTACTATTCATTTTCTTAAGTTGAGATCTTTTCATACATAGATCATAGAAATTACATCTATTTTCATCTGGAACTGCTTATAAATGATGGCTATATATAGCTATCCCGCTTACTTCTGCAAGAAAGCTAAGCAGAGACGAAGGTGAGCGAGCGAGAATGACTGATATTGATTGAGTATGAAGATTAAGTACAAGTACATTATTCTTTTCCCTTAAGTATCAGCCTTCGACGATAATGTTGGCTGCCTCAATTTATTGATTGCGCTATATGTCCGATCCCTCATTTATTCATCGAAATAGCTCTGATTTAGGTTTATCCATCTCATCATGGCATGGTACTACTGGTTTCAAGGGAGATCTTAATACTAGATGGATTGATTTGTCGAGGAGGCAACAGCGGCGTCGCTACCATGATATTGAAATGAACGGTTTAATCTGACCGGTGCTGCAGTGCTCATCATTAGACTACTGATATCTTCTGTAGTGAATGAGATGCGTACGTATCGACAAGTCGCTACGGAACAACTCTTTCGCGATAGTAGCAAACAGTAATCGATTGAAAATCATCACGGGGGCTAAAGTTTCAGGTTTAAGGGCTTAGCACATGTTCATTGGCCTACAAATGTTAGCAAATGATGGCGAGTGAGAACGTGCGTGGCTTTGAGCTTTTTCACTGTTGAACGAACGTAGAATGAACTAAAATGGTGTTGATGTCTGTTTTCCCTACCCCCCTCCTCCTCCTCCTCACCGCTGTAAACTAAACGTTCGGATGATTTTTCCACAAGTAGCCGCCCCCTGCCCTACCTAACTAGCTCCTAATCCTTGTAGTAGGGGTCAGCTACAACTAAATTCCGTTATCTCTTGCGAGCGCCACCGTCTGGCTGGCTAAGAAAATAATCGTACAAATGATACGTCGTTCGCTGCAGTACTATTTTCATTACCTAGACTCCTAAAACAGTCAAACTTTAATCCTCCAATTCGTCCTTCACAAATTGTTCTCCCACAGATACTTGGGGCATTATCCAAGCATATGCATCAGCTTTTTTAGTTACTTCGATAGTTTATGTCGACAACTCCAGACATAACCATACCTAGTCCTAATCATGTCACCGGCTTTGCAAATTACGAAGAGACGATGCACCAACCTGGAACTCAAGCAAGACATGGAACTCAGAAGGAAGCCGAGAAGACAATATCATGTGTATCTTGTCGCAAGCGCAAATTAAAATGCGATCGCGTAAAACCAAAATGTGGAACATGTGTTCGATTACGGCATGAATGCGAATATCCAGAAAGACGTAGGAATTTAGGGGCCAAGCGAGCACGATCGAGTAAAGAAAAAGAAATTGAAGCCAGACTGGGTTACTAAACTGAAATCCTATATTTATCTCACTTTTTCTGACTTCTTACAGCTCAGTTAGAGACACGACTTAACTCTGAGGGCAAATGTGATGCCACTAGTCCAGATTCAGCAGCTCCAAGGCTCGAAAGAAACTGGAGCATGGGCATTGATTTGAATATGGAAATTGATAGCAGGCCCCTTCTTGCATCTATAGAAACCCCGATACCTACCATTGGATTCCCTCAAGCGACAACGCCTAAAGAGCCTGCATCAGTTCATAATAGACAGCTTTTAAGTTCAGGTCTTCAAGAGCCACTACCGCCTGATGATATGATGAAGGATCTGTATGAAAAAAATCACACTTCTTGAAACTTACTAACTGGTAGCTAAAGTTATCAAATATATTTTGCCCTCTATCATCCTACTATGCCTATAATACATCAGACTAGATTCTATATGGCTTTAGACCGTCCAATCCAAACACGGCCGCCAATTTGCCTATCTTACGCTATGTGGACCCTGGTAACTACGCTTTCTGCTAAATATGCTGTCTACGAAGAAATTTTTTATGAACGGGCACGTAGATACTTGGAACGTGAGGAAATGAAAGTAAGTCATCTTCCCTGTTTATATTTGGTAGCAAAAAATTTAAGAAATTGAAATAGGGGCACGGAGAAGGCTTTGTTAGCCTATATCATGCACAAGCCTGGGGCCTAGTATGTAACTATGAAGCTCGAAAAATGTACTTTTCGCGATCTTGGATGAGTACAGGTCGAATGGTACGATTAGTACAGATGCTTGGTTTATGGAGACTTGATCATGATGAAGCGGATGCCAAAGATTATCTTCCACCGCCAAAAGACTGGGTGGAGCTCGAGGAACGTCGAAGGACATTCTGGGCTGCATTTTATTCTGATCGATTTGCTAGCTCTGGCAGTGGCTGGCCTATGATTATTCAAGAGCATGAGGCATAGATTCTAGGTTTCTTATTTAGTGCTTGAAGCTAACATATAACAGATTTTTACAAATCTCCCTTCTTCCGAACAAGCCTTTGAGTCAGGTATACCAGAGAAAACGATCTCGCTAGTGGATGCGCTTTCGCTTGAAGGAGCATCTCGAATATCTGTTTATGCTGGTGTTTTATTGACGTCTGCTTTCTTCGGCCATTTTTTCCAACATGTCCGAGGTACGGGACCCAGTAATCATCCTGAGGATTATCAAAATGGAGAGTTCTGGAAACGACATCGAAAGATGGAAAATTGCCTCAATAATACCTTTATTTACCTGCCTGAAGCTTTACGGCTCCCTGCTGGTCGGAGAGATATGAACGTAATTTTCCTACACATGAATATTCAAGCTTCAATAATTGGTCTTCATCGAACTGCTGTGATGACTGCTACCCGCTATAACGTTGAGCCAATTGTTGTGCGCCAAAGTAAAGCTCGGACATTTATAGCAGCAGAAGAAATTGTTAGTATTATGAACCACACAGAAAGAGATGATGCACTTCGGGTAAGTTTTGATAATTTTGCCAGAATTTTTATCTGTGAATCCAAAATTACTGATACCTAGTAGATGGTTCCATGGGTCGGCTTCTGTCTTCATTTGGCAGCTGGAATTTTTCTTGATGATCTAAAATCTGACACTCCCAATTTTAATAGTTATCAAAATTTGGAACAAATCGTAGCTTCCATGAGACTACTCAGTGTTCATCATTCAATAACCAAGGGCTTTCTGACACAATGTGAGCTTGATATTGCATCTTTGGGCAAAAATAGGTTTGGCCGTGAGATAACGGAGGAGTCAAATGTCTTAGCAGAAAGTCAAGGAGTGCCTATTACTGTAGCTGACATGCAGGCCTTACTTCTTCAACCTCCTGAGAAGGCAAATAAGAAACTTCCTTCTAGTAAGGAGTTTGCGTCTATCGGTGATGCCTCAAATGCAAGTCTAAGCCCACAGCCACTGTCAAACCAAGCTCTGAAAGGCTGTTCTCCCATGTCTGAATCTAGTCTGATAGGCGAAACTCCAGAATATCATCCATGGGAGCCACATATTGATGTCCAAATCCCTCACTATGATGATATCGCTTATCATAAGTATACACCGACAGCACAGAATATTGACAACGGCGGCTATATTGATTATAACCATACATCTCCTATTAATAGTTGCCACCTTGAATCTAACCCGATTTCGTTTCAAGGGCTTTCAGCTTTCGATCAGGGATCCCCACTCAATTATATAAAGCCAGCTAATTTTATCCCAATTCACAGTAATATCATGGTTGATGGATTCACTCCAACAAGTGAGTGGGTCGTTCCTGACCCATTTGACACTGTTGATCAAAATGGATATGAATTAACTGGAGGTTCAGACTGGAACCAGCCCAAATATCCTACAGTTTGTCCTACTCGAGGTAGAAGGAACAATTTATGAAGAAAACATAGAAATATATGTACTGGCGGATTCTAAATGCCAGATAAACATTACTAAGGGTTAAAGCCCAAAAAAAAGTGGGCAATCTTTTCTATCACAAATGGATTTCCATATAACATTTATTGGTGTCATTGTGTATTCAACTCTAATAAAACTTTAATCAACAGGTGCCAAGGAATTCTTGAAAGATCCATGTCAGTCTTATAGGGTTGTTTTATTTTATTTTTGTTGATTGGTGTCATGGGTATAAGGATTGTGGTTATGGAAATGGAAATGAAAATGAAAATGAAAATGGGGATATCCGGTGTTAAATTAAAGGGACAAAATTCTTTTCTATTCCATTATGAATTGGATATGTTTGCAAATGCGCATATTCATATGAAGCATAGACAAACCAAAATTGATATTTTAATACCTATTTCTTAAACTCATGGGGAACTAGTTTTGGGGGGCGGGGGAAAGGGGGTTTCAGGTTCAGGTGTTGCTGGGAGATATTAACGCGTAGATATAAAAATCTATACAATCTATATAATCTATCATCATCATCATTATCATCATTATCATCCTTTCAAATTTCTCGAAACCCTAAAAAATATTAATTAGCCCTATTAATACAATATCTAGTTACTTAGAACAGCTAAAGATTATATAGATTACAGCAATACATATTATATTAGTATCTTTTTTTTTCTTTGGTAAATACCGGGCGAGAGGCAGTAAGTAGAGCATTCATGTCCAGAGAGAGAGAGGCCTTGAAGTCATATCGACTACACCGGTCCCGTAACTCAATGTGGTGGACATTATAGCTTCGGCCCAGGACCTTCATTAGAATATATAAACAAAATAAATGATTGTACTTGAATATAGGTGATTGTTTCTTATAAGAAAATGTATATATATATATATATATATTTGGTCCACGCCCCTCTGTTTCTTTCTACCCTAGTAGTTTTCACGTAAACCTCCCGATTAGCGGCAATCACTACAGGACAGACAGAGGCATGAGAATCCACATCGTTACGATTGTTTAGTGTGGTACTTGCGCTAATTATTTTCACTAATTACTTTCTACTTTTATTATACTTCATGAGTTTATAACTATGAAAAAAAATGAAAGAAACTAGAACATAGTTTTGGAAACCATAGCTAGATTATAAATTTACCTTCAACAAGTTTAATGCTAATTGCTCTCTATTGAAAGAAATAAGATGATACGATTATAAATCGTAATGCATGTTAATTGATGTGTATATATAGATACATATATATATATATATATATATATATATAACTATTTTTATTTTGTTAAAGACACTATTTGTTTACTAACGCGATAGACAATTACGCGTCAACTAATGTCAGATGATATTTATGCAGCGCAAGGCTGAGACTTCAACACTTTCCTTCTTGAACTATGACAGAAATTAATACCTCTTCATCAACTGGTATACTAACTTTAGTTTCGGTCTCATCCATATTACACACTCATTGACCCATTCGTTTCTTATAGAATGGCACCTAATTCTAGCAATCCAAACAGCACTTCTTCACCTATTCTTCTAGATAAGTGTTGCGCGCCCCACCGGCTTTATCCATACTGGCGTGAAGAGCATGAGTTCGAAAGAGGAACACGAGAGTGTAGCTCTTTCGATTACAGAGAAGCAACAGCTGACTTCACTAGAGCCTTGGTGGCACTCACATCATTTTACCTGCCCCCAACAGTATGCGACCATTGCTGCCTCTTAAGCTTGCTTCATCCTGCACTCGATATCTGGCACGCTAGAGTAGGAGGACTAGGAGACATGTTATCGGATCAACAGAATGACTCAATACATATCTGACAGTGCATTTAACCCCATCATCGTCGTTCACAGAGAGGTGTGGAATAGGAGGAGCCTTCCCGAGCCATAATATCAGTGTGTTTAACTACATTAGGAATAGCGTTAATGGTTATTTGCAATTTTTTCCCCATTTCTTACCACCCAATTTGTACGGTAGGGCGTAATCTGGGGTAATGATATGTTAGAATTTACTAGAAAATTCGGTTATCTCCGCCCTTCGCTTCGCTCAGATAGGGCGAACGCATGGGTAGTTAGTTAATTGGCCTCTTTTTTGAGGTTTAGCCATGACGAAACTAATAATGGAAAATATACTACTATATATCAAAATCATCATGAGCGTAACATAGCTCTTTTATTGCCCTACACCTCTTTCAGGTCTCTGCTAAAGCCTGAATTAAATTGACAACGTTCTACTCTCTGGATTAATTACTGCACGCACAATCAAAGAAAGACCGAGTTGTGTTCTAAGATTATGTTGAAAGCTGATCGATAATCGCGGCGCCTACTTGGGTTGAATTTCAATCTAGCAGTCACCATGTTGACATTTGTGATATTCAATGGTCTATTAATACTTATCTTACCCTTGATTTAGAGAGCTCGCATGGATGCGTAACTAGGATAAGCCCTACTCAACACAGCCTCAGAGCTTGCAGCTTTCGATTAGACGAACTTCAAACTTAGTTGTATGTGTTTTTTACACAACATCCTGCGTTGCGGCTGCTTTTGATCTTCTACTTTGAAAAAGGACGTTTGGTTAGAAATGTTGACGTTCACTTGGTTGCCTAATGAAATGTCTAACTGACATTTTGTAATTCCCTTCCTTTAATCTATTCAATTAACGCTCTTAAATATTTTTATATATTGGCTAAATTATTATCGCCCTTCGTTCTAATTACGATGATGTTTAACGAAATCATTTTATTTCTCTTCTTCCTCGTCCAAGCTTCAGCTGGACTATCTCACCTTGAGACTCCGGATAAACCTCCGCTTTGCGCTGTAAGTTAGAACTAAAATCCTCATAACCCTCCAACTCGCTTCAAGATCACGTTACTATCACAAATCATCTCATCTCTTACACATTCTTTTAGGCAACCAACATAGGTTAGTAAAGCTTATGCTAACATCAAACTTAGGTTCAATGCGGCGCAATGACACGAACTAAATTCAGAAGAAAATGTTCTTTGACCAACCCAAGCTGTATTTGTAGCTTTATTGATTCCTACACTCTCTGTGCCGTGGGAAGATGCAGCGGTCATGATAGAGCCGCGGCCATCAAAACCCCTATATCTTTTTTTGTGCCCGAAAGCATGCTTGTCTCAGACGATGATTTCGAGCCCATTTGTCTCCATGGTGAAAATATAGTGGACAGCAGTGCCAAAGAAGGAGAGGAAAAAGAACCCGAAAATAAATTTAAATCAACTTTCTCTAGTACCACCACAACCTTTGAAGGTGACGGCATTGTTATAACGTTAGATCACAACGGTAGAGTAATTGCGAAGGTTGAGGATGAAGAACCGGTTCAGCTTAACTCTCACTTCAAACCAATTATTGAGAAACGCAAGGGTAGTGGTAGTGGTGGCGGTGGCGGTGGTCATTCAAATGGTGGTCGTTCAGGGTCTAGTTTAGGAGTTGGCTCAACCGCTGGTGTGGCAGTTGACTCAGCCGCTCGATTAGGGGCGGGATCACGCCCAAATGGATCAGGAACATATAAAAATGATGCTACAAGCATCTGGAAATTGATGGTATCCTGGCATAAATTTCTTTGGATAGGACTCACTATAACCGTCTTCGGTTTACTGTAAAATTTCCTGAAGCAAATTTTTTGATTTCTGGATTTCTAAAATGAGTATCAAAAGCTGCTGGTAAGTCTTATCATGAATTAAAAGCATTTAAACTTCGGCCAAACAATCAGTTTTGATTGCAATGATATCTTGCATCCCTTGGCTTAACAACGCTGAGCTATGATATGTTATACACACCATTCTCTTACAGTCAACCCTAAGGCGGAAAACAACCGCAACCGCAGACTATTGTAATCCGCTACGTTGAGGACATGACCTCTCCTAATGTACTCTTCAAGCGAGCGAGATACTCTCAAAATCACTCCAATTATAAATAATTGTTGTTGCGCCTTTACAGTTTACGCTCAGAGAAAGTAATTAATTATTTTACATTATAATATTCTTTATCTGTGTTAAAGTTTCGTAAATTATACCAAAACTCCTTGCAAATTTTGCAGCGTTTTTTACTCATGTCGTCCTCTTTGATTTTCTTGTCATCTACATTCTTTTTCCTCATCTGCTTTAACTTCCTTTTAGAAACGCCATTCTCTAGTAATTTTCTTTTTCAAGCGTACGATGTGGGTATAATCACATTCCTTTACTTGATTCCTGCTCGTGATGCGGCCTCATGTTCTGTGCCATCGCGAGCATGTGGGAAAGACATTGCTTTACCTTTGGATATTTTCTTCAAAAGTTCTTCGATTGTAATAGGCAATCTATTGACATGTGTTTCGTTGAATTGAGTAAAAGACTACCATCTCATTAATCCTATGACTTTCAAAGAGGTGTATTGTATGTATGCTCTACTGGCTAGATGAGCTCATTCTCAAAACGAGCATCCATGTCCTTGAAGGCCACCTTTAAGACAAGTAAAGGCTCTTGCTTGTGTAATACTGCTGATTTGGAACTTGGATAATAACTATGCAGCTGTTTCTTAAAGTCTAAATGGCTCTACATTTAAGGAGTCTCTGCTCTGACTGACCTCTTGGTCTACTATATAAGCAAGAATCGTGAAAGTATGTGTTGGACCTTTATTCAATCTCTTCAGGTAAATAAATGCCTGCAAGGCAATCATTGTCAGTAGATTCTTCAAAAGTCACCCAATACAAGCCTTTCCGCAAATGGATAGATATTGCTTGATTGTGGCCTGTTCTTTTTTCAAGTACAACTGTAGCCTAAAGTACTGGCTCAAGGCCTTTTTGATTTGACCCATTGTGTAAGGGTTCTATCGACTTGCATATTCTATTTCCTTAATAACTTTCTTTTGTTATAAATTCTTTTCTCCTTAAAATTCTCGGCAA
>MCFK01005996.1:0-16722 GCA_003610855.1 Erysiphe neolycopersici | reverse complement strand
ATAAATAGTAAATTATTTGACAGCTATTCTATCTACACCTTGGATTTTCATCGTTAGGAGATTTTTATATATCTCCGATGGTGACTGAGTAAGAACTCGTGAATTTATAAAATCGATTGCTTGATGATAAAAGAATATTTCTGTGGGGCGTGTGGTAAGAATGGCGCATTTTTAGTATTAGTGTCCGTTCAACAAAAGATAGTCTCAACTGAAGGCTACTGTTACAAGTGAAACAATCCATTCTACCTCTGTGCCGCTGGTTCATTGTTGAAGGTTTACCCAAACGGGACTTATCCTGACAACAATAAAAATAGAAAGTCTAATCCGAAGAAGAATCAGTGGTGTAGTGACGTCTGAAGCGATAGCCACCACAGAGCCAAATGCATCTTACAAGTTCGAGCAAGACTTGATTTAGAGTATTCTGCTCTTGGCTTCCTTTTTTTGCTCTATTAGTATAAGATCCAAAATTAACCGGCAATTGGTCCAGATTAAATTTATAATTAATGTCAAGTGCTTGTGTTTGACACTATTTCAAATATTTACTAGCATAATTTTAAGCTTTGGGAAACGTGAAATATACTGGCTGGTTCCAGGACTTGATCTCGTAAATAAAATCATCCCATTGATGTGAAGGCAATGCGCACTTTTTCGAATGACGAGAGCAGGTACTATGTACCTTGCCTTTACTGTTTACAAGAAAATCCTCGATCGCGCGCACAGAGCTACATTTAGAGCAAATTTTAGATGATGATTGCATTTTGAATTGAGGGCTTTGTAGGTAAAATTAAAAATGAGTAAAAATTGGTATAAGGAAGTTTATAGGCAGTATCGTCGCAATGGTTTTAGGAAAGATAATTTTCTAGACGTACAGAAAATACTCTCCCTACACGTTATTATTGTTGATATTTAACGCCAAGAAGGCTCATAACGCGCTAGCACAAGGTTAGTAGGGATCAAGGCTAAACTAGTCACGTGATGTCAAAATCTCATGGGTCTATTTCGGTTCTATATCTGCAACAGGTATTATCACAAATATTACGGATTTATTATTATACGGAATTGACAAATTGATATTTTGTTTGGCATCGAAGTATCTCATGTAGAAAGCCAAGTTAAGAGTGTACTCATCAAATTATTATGAATGGCCAGAAATATAATACGATAAGCTGATAGAAAGGAATTAAACACAGGAATATCCTCCGGCGTCAGTTTTAAAATCTAAGACTCAATCAACTGAGGTAAGACGTGACCTCTTGAGGTAATGCCTGTGTATAATTCGCCGGCAGATCGATTACTGGTAACTCACACTACAACGGTTTATCACGTCGTAGCAAGTCAATTCAGTATCTTAGATCCCTATATATTTCTTCACTATCTACTCAGCTAGTATTTATTAAATACAATCATTAAGCGACATATTAGTCAGCATAAGTATCCATATGCCTGTCTTGTGCGTCATGTGACCATAAACGCCGGATGCGCGAATTTAATTTATTTCAAGTACCCCGAATAGCTACGTCAAAATAATAAGTCCAATTATATACTCATTCTCAAAATAGGCATCTTCTACTACTTAACTTTTGAGTTACAACGAATTTATCTTGCTAATCTCTTCTTCTCTGCTTTTTTGTCAACCTCCCTGTACGCCTGCTTTACTACTCTTTACTGCTCTTTATTACCTACCTTTGCTCGACTGCAACCACAATCTTCTTACCTCTCAACACGTCATCATCTACCGTTCTTTGCATTATTCATCGTCCATCAACTAACGTCAAGGCACCCCCTAGTACTAGCTGTCTCTTAGGTGCTTACTTTGGTGTGCGTCTCTAATGTTTAGCTCGCGTCGTCCGGCTTACATTTGACTTGGTGCGAATCCATTCAGTAGCGGTAGCAACTCTTGCAATAGGAAGCCGTTTCATGTCTGCACCAAAGGATTTCGACACTTAGATCTAGTGCTCTACCAACACTAGATGTTTTACAGCTTTACTGACCTGACCTGACTTGACCTGAGCTGAGCTTATGGCAAGTACCATGACGTAGAAAAGAGGGGGAAACTAGCATTTGGTGTGCTAGAAGGTCTGGAGTTGCTGGACGATGCTACTCAGGTTTCTGAAGTTGCAAACCGCAGATCACATGGACATATTCCAGTTTTCTTGAATGACGATACAACAGTGAACGATTTTAAAGCAAGCTTTCATACCTCAGATATGATTTGTAGAAATACAAGCTGTGTTGTCTTAGAATCTTAAAGATTTCGGTGAACTACAGTTGTATTGCGGAGTATCATGTTGATGGGTTATATCTCCGTTAGATCTAAGAGCCTCAATAAAAGTAATAGATGGTCTATTCACAGAAAGAGTAAAGCAGATTGAGCGTTTTTCTCTTTGCCAAGACCAGCTATTATGTCCCTTTCCCAATTCTGACCCTAAAGCTCATTTCATACACGTTGTACCAATTATGATTGGTGACTATAAGTGGTCGCTTACATAACGTGGGTGCGACCTTAGGGAAGATGGATAAAGATCTTAAGAACTCTCATTTGTATGGCTCTTATAAGTATCCTAAGTTTTGAAAGGAAAGAACCTTCAAGTCACCATAATACAGAAATAGGGTTTAGATGGCACCATGAACTGAGTAGGTACAGAAAGAAAACTGAATGAATAGTCGCAGATCGAAATGCGTGGATCAACTCTCCACTATGACCATGGTCACTTATTTGTGATGATTTCGTGAAGATTTGCTTGCAGTTGCGCAAAATACTGATGTGTTTACTTGATAGATCGCGATGAACACACTAGAACGAGGCTCATTTATTGCCAGATTTTGTTTCCATTTTCTATACGGCTTGCAATTCCTGAAGCTAGTCTTGGAGTTTCTCAAAGTAGGGAACTCGAATGAAGACTTGTTTTTAACATGAAGAGAGAAACATGCTACGCTTCCTATTGCTTATGGTTGAAACATCTTTGTAAATGAGATTAAAACTTGGGGTCAGACTAGTTAGTTATTACCGTTGACACGATGTGAGATGCTTGAGGTCGACTCGATAGCTTCCGTGCTCAGGTTTGAAAATTTGGTGATGATCACATTCACCAATAAAGCTTGAGAGTCTCTATCACGCTTATTTGGATTCTTATTATTCAAAAAATGGTGTATTATCAATGTAGTAAGCATGCTTCGCGCACTTGACTTATATAACTGGCTGCGTTTTAGCGGCTGCGTTTTAGCAGCATCATGCTCTGCGAGTAAGGAGCTAAAACTGTCACCATTTGTTACAACATTATTTGTCAGTCATAACTGTTAATTTGATTCCTCTTTTCGTGCATTTCTCTCTCCAGACATTGTCTCTCGCTATCTATACGCTGTCTCTCGAGCTTCATTTCTTGCCACTCCTTATCCAACAACAGTTTTCCTTTCTCCAGCTCTTGCCAATAGATCATTATGTATCTTTCTTCTTCTTCGTAATTTCTCCTATTCTTCTCCATACTTTCCACTTCATCCTCAAATTGATCCCTTTCTCTAGCTAAAGCATCCCTCTCTTGCCACAAATTTTCTTCGACTTCATTTTCCCAGTTCTGTTTTTTAGCCCCGAAAGCATCTTGCTCATTTTCCAGACATGCTCTTTCATTTTCTAAATTTCGCCACTCGCTCTCCAGATATTCTCTTTCCTCTTTCAGCTTTTCCTTTTCATTTTCCACATTTTGTCTTTGGCTCATGAGTTCTCGCCACTCATTATCTAACAATTCCCTCTCTCTCTCCAAACTTTGCTTGTCATCCTTCATTTTATCCTTATTGTCTGGATAGCCAATTGACCAATTAGTAAACACTAATTGGCGAAATTTAAAAGCGCACAATTTTTAGACTAAGTGCAAATGACTTAATCGGCTAATAGTTTCTCGCATATTATTCTTCCTACATGAAATTTTCATCAGGGCCAAAAAAATATGTATATACTTACACGCTTAGAAGTCAAATCTGAAAGCCGCTTGTTACAATAGAGACTCTAATTTGACAAGCTAGGCTGTAAGCTGTTACGAAACGATCATACACGAGAGGAGTCTCAAGGATAGATTAAGATGGTGGTTGAATAATATTGGAATGCTGGTTTTTTGTAATTCTAGTAGGCAAAATAAGACAATAAGACAATACAACAAATCACAAACAATAAATATGCTGAAAAAAGGTCTTATTTATCATGAATTTTCCTTTTCTTGTTGATTACTAACTAGACTTGTATAGGTATAGATTCATTTTTCTTATTTTTTACTCGTTGCAGATAAATTACTGTGAGTTATCTAAGCCTCACTTCTTCTAGCATTGGCTGAGTTATTTTCCAAAATGCAAGAGACCGAAGATATATCCGAATGATAACCTACTTATGTCCTTCCCGGTAGTCGTTTGCATAAAAGCAACTCAAACCCTTGCCAGGTACATTTTAATTTGCCATTCAGTCCTACTGATCTATCTATCCACTTTTGTGTGTTGTTAAAGCTATTTCTATATGTCTTCCTAAAAACTCCTTATGAAGAAATTTTCAAAATTTACGCTTATCATGGAACCATGATATCTGTTTTTGTTAATTTCTTTCTTTAATTATTCTTAGTTTCTCCTTTCTTAGATCTCTTCAGTTAAATTGTAAAACTAGAGCTTTAAACCCCCCAACTAAGTTGCTAGGGTGACCAAGAGATATCATTCTAAATTTTAAATCTACCGCACTATCAAATGAAAAAAATGTAAACAAAGAGAAAGTGTATTTGAGTCATCATCCGACTCGGGGATATTGGTGCTCCAATCAGGCGACGATTCATTTTTTGAAAAAGATATTTATTTCTCTACGTAGTGAACAAAAAAGGTAACCGGAAAAATAATTATAGGAGTCAGTTTAATAATTTATAAGTGTACACACATTTAAAACTTACATTTGCTTTAGTCAAATGAAAAGCCTTAAGCTTTTAACTTCAAAGTGTTTCATAGATATGAATTATCTACGCTTGTTTAGGAATCGAGGGGTCTGCGAAAGAGCTTTAGGGTCGGCAACTTTCTCTGCGGAAATTTTTTTTGATCCATGAATTATAGTATATCGTGTAAAAATATGACTTGATTCACTTGAATCATCGACTAATTATATTAATTACAGCAACTAGAATCTAAGAGCTTAGTACTTCGTGTGTCTTCCGCCAGTATCTGACCATTTACTTCACGCCTACCCGATGTGCTTTGAATAAGCAGGTTCACTTAATTCCATAGCAAAGATTGATTCACAGGCTGTGATGACTCCTCGAAGTGAATCAGGAAATTGCAGCCATCCAATTTCTGATTCCGATTACATTTGCTCTGAAAAACTCTTCACTGAGTTTCATGCCATTTCTGTTGGATATATATAGATCAGTTGAAAAGGGCAGCCGGAGTAGAGGCTAGATTCAGCATATACTCAGCAGTGTGAGACAGGGCATATTTCTGCATCGGAGAGAGTGAAGGGTTTAATCTCAACCAGCCCCCAATTAAGGGAATAGTTCTCCGAGTATCTCTTTTTGTTCATTTTTCTCCATTCTCTATTCCAGAAAAGCTGACTCGATCTCATTTTTTTATCATCGTCAATACATATATCGTTCACAGCTTCTTCGAACCTTTTTACACTCATATTAAGCAGAAAACATTTAGTCTCACATTTGAGTGGAAACAGCCTTTCATTGTAGTATACTTCCACCTGTAATAAACATCTGTTATCCACGTCTCATCAATCCTATGGTTTGCTTCCATTAAGCGAAGAACCAGTAGTAATCAGTTTTTGACCATTTTATATACAGTTGCAGGTTGTTTCACAGAAATTTATTGTTTCGTTCAAGAAATTCACATATGTCCTCTTAGTCTTTAATGTTCTATCGATCGCATTATGTCCAGCACCGCTTTCTGCGAATTGCCATCCAGTAAGATTATACATAGTAGCTTATGTGGGGATTAGATATGGGCAAAAGAATGGACTATACATTGAATCGATTGACTCAGAAGTTAGAGAGGGAGACTGGCACCAGAGAGGCACACATCTTTTTAGGAATTCTCGTTCCTTATTCCAATAGAATCATAAGGTTACCTTGAACAGAGTTTTCGTTGATTTAGCTCGTATTTTAGTATAATTTTGATACTCCCTGCTGATGATCATCGACACAAAACTTGTGGGAGAGTAGAAAGGTCAGGGTAAAATTAGTTTAAGCATATTGGCAGATTACCCCCTAATTGTCCAGGGATTTTCTTCCTCTATTGACTCGGTCGTACGGCGAATAAAATGAACACAATACCAAGAAATATTGAACTACCCATATCT
Source organism: Erysiphe neolycopersici (assembly GCA_003610855.1). NCBI lineage: Eukaryota > Fungi > Ascomycota > Leotiomycetes > Helotiales > Erysiphaceae > Erysiphe > Erysiphe neolycopersici. Next base: position 10,403 of record MCFK01005996.1, on the reverse strand, counting down.
ATTTGGGGCATTTCGCATGTTTAATAAGTAATAATTCTATCCACTCTTTTATCATTTCCATCAACATATTTAATATATATTTATCTGTAAATACACAGTGCTACCTATAATTTACCTTCTTTTTTATTGTTCTTTGGGTTCCTCGAAATGTTGCTTCTATTTGTAGTCGTCGCCATACTGCCAGCTCTGATTGCGGCCAAAGGCCAGCTTGGATTTGCGCTTGGGAATAAAAAGCCTGATGGCTCATGCAAATTTAAATCTGACTATGTTGAAGACTTGAAAACTCTTGAGCCATATAGTAAAATTGTTCGAATCTATGCCGCGAGTGACTGTGATGTTGCGAAAGAACTGCTCCCTGCAGCCCAGTCACAAGGTGCAAAAGTAGTTTTAGGGATTTGGTTAGTCTATTATCACATTCCAAGATCTCTACATCGCCGTTTCACGACTCAATAAAGCTGATATAAATATCTAGGCCTGATACCGATGATAGCTTTCAAAAAGATAAATCTGCGGTTCTCAACTACGCCCCTCAATATCCAGATCAAGTTTATGCCATCACGGTTGGCTCGGAATCTCTATACCGTGTCAATTTTACAGGCGAACAACTTCTCTATAAGATTCTTGATGTTAAGAATGCCCTTGGAGGCAAATTCAAGGTGGGTACAGCTGATTCTTGGAATAAATTTCAAGATGGTACGGCAGATCCAGTGATCAAAGGTGGAGCAGATATTATCCTTTGCAATGCTTTTAGTTATTGGCAGGGTCAAACGATCGCCGATGCTTCTTCAACTCTCTTCGACGATGTTGCTCAAGCATTTGGGCATATTCAAAATATAGCTGGAGGTGCTGACAGGGCTCCCGAGCTATGGGTCGGTGAGGCTGGTATGTACATCTAAGTAAATTAACAATTAAGGTAACGACTAACTTTGTATGATATTTTAGGTTGGCCCACGGCTGGTCAACGCTACCAGAACGCACAGCCTGGAATAACCGAAGCAAGCACATTTTGGTCCCAGTCAATTTGTGGTATTCGAAAGTGGGGAGTGAATATTTTTTCTTTCGAAGCTTTTGACGAGCCGTGGAAGCCTAAAAGCGTGGGAACAGACGGAACTGCTGCAGATGAGACACATTGGGGTGTATTTAACGCTGACCGGAGCCCAAAGTTTACCATTTCTTCTTGTTGATAATTTTAGTTCATATTCATACGCCTGGAGGTGAAAATTTCATGAATTGCACGTAGGGTTTGATTGAAGGATTTTTTTACCAGTTTCATAATATTAAAGGGACAATGGATTTACACACAGAATATACAAAGAAATGACAATCAGAGAAGGGCGTTTCAAACTGACCCTGAGAAAACGTCTTGACTAAAAAACAGAAAAATTGTAATTTGGTCGTGAAGATTTAATCATCATATTCCAAACGTAAATACCCAGAACTTCAGCTCCTCCAGATTTTCATCACTGTATTAGCAACGCTTTTTATGTTTAATATCTTTAGACTGAATAATTGTTGCATCCAATTCTGCATAAGATGTTCATGTTTGTAGAACAAAAAAGCTATCAGAAATATCTACATCAAGCCTTATGCTAGTATCATGAGAATAAATCACCCTTTTTGTTTTGTATATTGTTAATTTTCAGATACACTTGTTGTAATATATAATTTACAGAATTTTGATGAAAGTTCTGGAAAATTGAAATTGATCTTTCATCCACCTTAGCCGACGCGGGATGCGATTGAAAAATTTCGTGCTATTTTGCTTTTCTTGATGACTAATCGTGCATAATTTTCACGTGGAAAACTTGAACTCTTTATTCTCAATTTTTTTTTCTGCATCTCACAAGAAAAGCCATTAATTCCCTTCTCAGGGAACTGAAAATAGTTCACCATAACTAGAACTACTTTTCTCAAGAAATATCATCTGAACATAAATACTTAAGTGTTTGGGCTAGAGAAAATGAGATTGTCAAATACTGTATTAGCTCCCATCTAATAGTAGTCAAACTAGACGGGAGTGCAGATAGTAGTCTCCCTCCCCATATTTATTCTAGCGAGCCATAGCCCATAGCTAACCCTTGATCTGATCCTCGTTGTAACAATTTTATAGATAAGCGTATATGACCGAAAATTTGAGTGCGGGGCTTATCGGCGCAGACTAATTGGCGAACCTCTTTTGCGTTGTTGTATTTTTATAATGGGGGATCTACTATATTCTACCAGCCACATATCCACCCCTGGTCTGTCGGGGAACTATGCGTAAAGCAATGTTTTACCTTTCCTCGACTCCCCAAAACCGGCATAGATTGTGTGCTCCCATTCTGACATATGGGAGTTTATGTTTACAATTTCCCCCCCTATAGAAGGAATACTCGGTCATCTTCTTACAAGGCGGTCTGAATGTCAATTCTTTGGCTATCTGATCAAATGTCGAGGCTCTATTCTTTTTCCGTATAATGAATGCTCTTCTCACAGCATCTAGAAAACTCAATATATTATGAATGTATTTAAGGCGTCCTAGTTAAATATTTGCTCCTTTTCCCTGGATTAAATATAATCATACATATTTAATCTCAATCAATTCTGAAAGATAAGTCTTGGCGCTCAAAAAGCATTAGCATAAAGTTTCTGAAGAAATTTCGAGCTGGTAATTTCACCGAGAGATACAGTAGCAGGCGACCCCAGGTATCGTCTGCGCTGATCTCAAAAATGCAAGTATCCTACGTGTCTTTACTCTTTAATTCAATTCATACTATTAAAAAAAATAATGGGCAGAAGTTTAAAAGAAACTAACGAATTGGATCTAGCAGAAACCAAGCAGTGTATTCATTATCAACACCTCCTCCTGCATTGGCAGAGGAAGGACTACTGGCTTCATCGCCAGCTATCTCGCCTAGCTCTACCGTCGAAGAAGAAGAAGAGGCACATTCGCCACCTCTTCCTCCGTTACCTGAACCAAAATTTAACGGTCACGTAGTGAGGATTCCTTCTCCTCGGACACCTCTTCCAGCCAGTGTTACAGAACAAACCGGCTACTTCACTGCGAGCTGGGGATCACCATATCAAACAAGCCCATCTCTTCAGTTAGGGTACAGTCATAGCCGAGCCACCAGTAGCGAAGAAGATTCAGTTGAGGCACCTTTTCATCTTTTCCAGCTACAAACACCGTTTTTAAGACCTGCACCTTCGCTCATTAGAGCGCATACGGAGTCAGAAATAACAAACCAAGATAGGCTCACAAGTGCTACGGTTCTTGCCAATCGAGCAAGGAGAAAAAGGCTAGGCTTAACTGAGGATTGGATAAGAAAGCATACCTGTGGGGAATTATCAGAAAGTAACCATTGGCTTAGTGACGGTGAAAAGAGTGACACATACTCCTTGACTGGATCTTATCTCAGTACAGAAAAACGCCTTTTTTCTGCGGAGGAGGATCCTAAAACCCCCACCCTGAAATCATATTTCAACTCGCTCGATTCAGGAGAATTCAAAAAAGTACATAGACGACAATTATCTGCAACAACACTCCGCCAAGAGGATTTCTATTCTGACCCTGAGTGTTCAAAATCAAAGCAAGAATCCTTTCAAAATCAAAGACTAGTGATGGACACCACTATTAAACCACTACCTTTTCCCTCTTCAGATAAATGGCGAGCAGCAGCTTTACCATCACCTGTCGAAGTACCAGCTCCAATACCTATTGCCCCAGTAGAGTTGCGGACTAAGAAAAAAATACCTTGGGGTGGCAAATACATTCTTATTCTTCTGCCTACCGAGGATGATCGTGGAAAAGAAGGTTACAAATCTCGACTATTGACCAAAAAGGATGTACAAGATATGTTGATGAATTGGGAAAATTTGGGATACAGTACTCAAGGATTTGATCTTGGGCCTGAATTTTCCGATGATGAAGAAAGCGCCCAGGGACAAAGTTGTACAATCTGGCCACTTACTCAAGACATTTTAGATGAAAGGATCAGAGGGTCATTGAAGGTCAGTATTCCAGATAAAAGAGGTACGTCAGAGATATTATCTTAATTTTTTGTTGAGCTCCATATCATGATCATATACGCTTTTCAAAAATTATATTCTAACAATCATATTTTTAGATTGGGATAGATATGTTCAGCAATTACAGGAAGCTAAATTACGATCTCTTGGTGTGTCTCTTAGCGATGATGAACCCGTGCCTCAACCTTTAACCCTCACATCCATCCCAAATATGAGTAGACGTGCCTCAGTTCAGTATCCATCACTACCTTTTTCTCCACCTATTCCTACATCTTCTGCCGGTAGTAGTCATATAAATCTTAATCATAATCCATTTTCTCCCGTTGTGATGCCTCTGGGTGCTAGTATGTCAACAAATCACAGCTCACATCCAGCGTCTGTTGCTTCTCCACTCTTGATAAATGAAGTAAACCAAGGAAAACATAATCTGTATCATTCAAACACGTTTAATACAAACGAACGTCCGTTTGGATCGCCTTTTCAGCTCGCTCATCAACACTCACCGATATCATGGACACCTGGGCAGATTTTTCATCAACAAGGCTTAGCCCCAGGATGTCGCTCACCATCAAAATCAAATCTTGGTCCGATTTCATCACCTTTAATTTCCTTTAGCCCAGAGAACTGTTTTCAACAAATGACTGACTCTTCACAACAGTCGCAACAGCGACAAAACATGTTGCAAACTCAAGTACCACTCTCAGAATCGCAGCTAAGTATTAATCAGAATTCCCCGCGTCTTGAAGAGGTTAAAGAGCATGAAGATGAGGAGAGTAATAATGTGATAAAAGTTCCACCAAACTCAGTAGAGGCACTACAGCAAATACGTCAAGAAAATTCCAACCTTCAATTAGAAATTGATGCTGCTGAGTATCATTTAGAAAGTCAAATACAGCGCGAGCTTGAACACAAAGATTACAGTCCTCATTCCGAGAAAGGAAATGGTATGTTAAAAACAAATATATCTCCTAGTCACAGTACAAATAAATTTGTATTATGTGAAGATCATTCTAATTTCAGTCTTATTACTGCTAATTATGAAGAAGAGCTTATATTGCATCATCCGCAGCCTCACAGTCGAAATCACTCTCTATTCAAGGACAAAGACGAAAATTCTGCTAATTTCATGAATATTAATCCACAAGAAATTGAGTGTACCAAACCAGTCGATGCGCAGTACACAACCACCGCAGCTATTGAATCATCTGCACCTGTAAAATCAATGAAAAGAGTATACGGCCAGTCTAAAAATGACGATGAATATACTTGGAATGACAACCGAAGTCCTAAAGATTACGGAAGTAGTAAAAAAGTAGCATATAACAATATCAATCACAAACCAAAGGCATCATTTTCAAAATTAAATGGTACGGCTAAAGAGTTTACTTTTAATCCTTCTGGTATTTCTGCTATAGCAAGTGCAACATCTTCATCAAGTTTATCTTACCAACAAAGTTCATCTCTACCTCATATTAGATCTCAAGGAGCTGAGGGGGCCCGGCCAGTTGTCACTTCATCAGGACCATCTGTTTTAGCAAATACTTCTCAAATAGGTCATATGTCTGGGAACTTTCATCACGGTCAGCTAGAATATACCCCTATCTTTGTACCAGGAAACGGTGAATTTAATTTCTCTTCTATGGCTCCTAACTTCAAAAGTACTTCTTTTGATTATAAAATCCCAGGCTCTAATTCTATGATTACTGGAATTAATACACATCAAATTCCAGTCTTTGGAAATATAGATCTACGTAAAAATGTTACGGAAAAGCCAAGCAAGAGATCCAAAGCAATACCCATCGTTCGTCCAGATGAGAATAAGATCGAAGAACTCTCCAAAAAGATAAATGATAGTACAGATAATATTGATTCTGTTCCTATATTTCCTAAGCATGCTGAGTCAGATGAAACTCAATCTATTGTAAAAAAGACTACATCATCTGATGTGCATATTAATAAGGAGAAAACTTCAGACCCAGCTGTGGATTCTAATATCAAGAATCCTAGAGAACAGAGAAAACAAAGACTACCTTCATGGAGCTTTCCAAAACAGCTGCAGTCTGAAATCTCGGATACTGCTGATATTGAAGTGTCTAAAACAAATAAACAAGATCGACCGGTTTCTCAAGCTAGTACTTCAGCAACTAGTCGTAGTATCTTCCACACTATTAAGGAAAACTTCAAATACTTAGGTCATAAAAGGAACAGTTCTTCGCTATCTATAACTCCAAAGTCAAATGAGGCTAAATCTAACAGCCTCCAGTCTCACAATAAAACTTCGTGCGTATCTACAGTAAAAAACCTATCACAATCTAATTCTTTCACTAGGACATCTAAAGATTTGAGTGCTAACTCTGCTTCTCCTGCAAATCAACGACAAAGATCAAGATTAACTAGTATTTCGGGGTCAATTTCAACTCAAAATTCACCATCATCTGAAGTAAAGAAAGAACTACGTGATACTGAGCAGAATGGCTCAATAATTTCAGGGCCCTACTCTAATAATAAAGCATCCACATCACTTCATTCTGATACGCCGGAGGTCAAAAGCTCAAATAAATGTATACATAATGACCAAGATCATACACATCAGATCACCTGTGAAGGAGACTCTTTTTCTCATAATAATAATCAAACTGATATTTCTCTTCCATCCCGTCAAGAAAAAGTACTGCATGATGTTCATCGCTCTAGTACTGCACGGTGTATCAAGGTCCCTGATCTTGATTCATCTTCACCAATCAGATCTTTATCAAACCATGTTCTTCGTAGTGATGCTCCAAGTCCAAGCCCTAAGCGTTTCCACGCTCTGCCAGGAGAAACTAAGATCTTTACAAGAGATCGAGAGAATATATTTAAGTCAGGGCAGTTAAGGTCCTTTTCCCAAAATAATAACAACGAAGTCATTAGTGAATGGGATGATGTTATTAGCGAAGCAGAAGAGTCAAAGATTAAGTTCAGAGCTCAATTCTTCGACAATCATGTCAACAATATCGTTGGTGGAATCCTGGCGGAGAGACTAGGTCCTTTGGAACAAACTCTTGGGATAATACAAGAATCAATCGGTACAATAGCTGATCAAGTACTAGTTCCTCAGTGCTCTAGAAGTACTGCGGGTGCTTTTAGTGATGCGGATGATGAGGACGATGATGATGGCCCAAGACCAACTGTAAACTTGAGACGGGATAAGAGACTAAGTCAGATTAAGGCCATCATTCAAGAGTCGATCGCTTCTATTAATCTTAATGGAACACAGTTTACCTCGCCAGAAAACAATTTGGATAAACAAGATTTGAATAAAGCTCTTCAAGAAATTAAGAATAAACTTAATCAACCCACAAAATTTGATCTTAGCTCTGCCGGATTCCGAGATATAATTATAGAAACAATTGAGCGAAAAATGCCTGGTAAAATTCTTCTGGCTGACGGAGTTAACGTGACACGTATTGCTGATCTTCAATCAAAGCTCAGCCAAGCCGAAGCGCGACTGGACGAAGAAGTTCAAATCCGCAGAGCAGCGGAGGATCGACTCTCGGAGATTCAGAGACAACTTCGTATATCCTCTGAAGAAGAACATAGATTACGAGCTGAAATAGATCAACGAGAGACGAAAATCCGTAAAATTTTGGATGACTGTGATGCGAAGGTAAGGTCATCAGAGGTAGATCATACAAAAAGTCTCATGCGCATTACTGTTCTTGAGACTGCAGAAGATAATGCTAAAAAGAACGAGGCTAGTCTTCAAGATAAAATCCAGAAATTAGAAGATGATCTTCACACTTCTAAACAACAAAATCAAAGATGGCAAATGGAGAATGAACGTGCACAGGAAACTTCCCGCCATTATAGCGAAAACTTAGAGCAAGTTACTCTGACAAATAAAGAGCTAAGAAATACTATTGAACGTTTAAAAATCCAATCGGAGGAAAGTATCTGTGTTCGTGAGGTAATGAGAGGGAAGTTAATAGCTTTGCAGGAGGATATGGCGCGTGCAGCCCGCGAAATTACCGATGAGAATTCTAGGCGTGCCAAGAAAGAACAGGAGCTCATTGCTCGTCAAGAGGTTTTAGATGCTCGTCTACAAGCCGAAGCTCGAACTCGTGAGCGAATGGAAACTGAGATTGAGCGACTGGAGCGGGGAGAGCGTGACGCCTTACGTGCCGTGAATGAATGTAGGAAATTAGAAGACTTAGTAGCAAAACTGACAGACGAGAGTCATATCGCCAAAAAAGATGCCATGCGATACCAGCTTGAGCTTGCGTCCGCAAACGATCAAATGAATATCATGCGAGAAAATTTCGAACGTCAGATCTTTAACTTGCGCTCCGATGTCGATCAGGGTAGATTAGATTTGCAAAATATGCGGGCCAAAAGTGAAAACCTTGTTAAGGAAGTAGAGATGTCTAAAAAGGATTTGGAGAATAATTTTGATGTTAATCTTGCAGAAAAAGTAGAAGATCTTAAGACTCAACATAGTCGTCGATTACACAATATTACCGAGGAAGCTCAGCGTCAAGAGCAACATTTACTCGAGCGCTTATCGTTGTCAAACGAGAAAACCCAAAATCTTCAAGATCGTGTGGCTCACCTGGAAGAAAAGCTCGAAATCGCGAATGCCGCTGCTGCTGCTGCCGTAAATGCAGCAAAGTCTGCGCGTTCAGGGTCCAATGACCCAGCAAAAATTAAGAAATCAGCGTTACACGATAAATCTACTGCCTTAGAGACAGAAATTCCTGAGAAGATTTCTTCGCAAGCACTACGAGAAACAATTATTTCACTTCAAGAGCAACTACAGGATCGCGAAAGTACTATAGAATCGCTTGAATCCACAATCTCTAGTATAGATCCTGATATTGCTATGAAGATTTTGAAACGTGATGATGAGATAATGTGGTTACGTGAGCTTCTAGCCGTGAGAAAATCTGATCTCACTGAAATAGTACAGAGTCTTGAGCAGGATCATTGGGACGTTGAGAGAGTTAAAGATGCAGCTATACGTCTTAGAACTAATTTGCAAATGCAAGAGCAAGAACTTGAGCGAGCTGTAAACGGAGGCTCGGCACTACCTAATTTTGCGGCAAGTCTAAAGGATGTTGCAACTCCGCGCGTAGCACAGGCTGTTGGCCCATTGGTGGCTGCACTAGGCAGCTGGCGAAAAAGTAAAACTGATGATTTACGTGGCAGTTATGTTAATTTTGGGCCTGGCGCAACTCCGTCAAGAAATGAAAACCGACTTGTTGGCGGAATATTAACTCCACCCAACTCAATTATTCAGCAACAATCAAAGCCAGCCCCGAAATTCAAAATTTTCAACCCAGTTAATCAACGATTCACATCTGAACAATTAGCCAATAGACCTCGAGTGGCTGTCAGGGGAATGCCACCCAAAAAGGTTGGCGATTTAAGAAGACTAGGAAGCTTTAATAGCCCTGAAAAAGATAGAGAATCAAACTCACTTGATACTATGCCAATAATGATGGATAGTAGTTATGACCAAGATGCTACGGAGGAAGAATTCAGCGAAACTGGATTCAATCTTATTGAAGACAGTGGTAAGAATTGTGAGAGTGATATTACGCTTGGGCTAAGTAATGGAAGCTAAAACTTACCATCTTTCCCAAGAAATAAAAATTTTTTAAATTTATTCTTTGAAAAAGAAATATTTAACAATGATGTATATATATATGTACAGATGTATAAACATGAATATATGTACTTATATAACTGATATTAAATAAGTAGCAAAATATTATACTCGTCAGAAAAATGATAAAAAGCTAAGAAATAATAAAACCATGAAACACGAAGTGGAAATACACAATCGATTACAAAATTTTATTTTCTTTAAGCAAATCAAGCAATAGTAGCTAAAAATTTGGGTGGTTTTCATACAAAGTCAGTACTATCCACATTGAAGTAACTGAAAAACTTTCAAGTGAAATTCTCTTTCTTATTAGCAGAATATTTAGAACTTCAAAGACTAGATAGGTCCCGGGATAATGTTTATGAGCGGCACTTAAAGCCCGTAAAAAGCATCTTTCTCGAAACATTTCAATCTATAACGCACTAATTTTAACTTTATCACCGCATTTTCCCAGTAACATATTAAATTTTTTTTAACGTTTCCTTAACCACGAAAGCATCAAGCTAACTAACACCGAAGCTCCCCGATCTGTTTGCATCCTGAACTTGCACAATCTAGCTGGCTGCTTTTCGGCAACCACGAGTTTACACTAAGCCCAAAAATGAATCTTGGACTAGCCGTAATATTTTTTTTCTATATAGGAATCAGAACTTTCTGTAAAATTCGCCTTTTACAGTGAGTGGAATGTTTCCACAAAATGTCATGGTCTTGGTCTAAATTTATCCTCGTTCTCAAAATAGGCATCTTCTAC
>MCFK01005984.1:0-10405 GCA_003610855.1 Erysiphe neolycopersici | reverse complement strand
GCTGGAGCTATTTAGAACAGCCCAGCCTTACACACAGGGCAATAGCCCATAACAATGGCTAACCTCTTGTTGGCGTCGCGCCATGGCAAGTCTGTTGGCAAGCATTGGGCGCCACGATTTGTCAACGCGCAACCCACCCCGAAGACCAAGTTCAGTCGGCCCTACAACTACCAGAGGGCCCTTTGCGATGATTCAGAGGTTATTGGAAACTAGTTTCCGCTGCTTCGCAATATGATGGCCAAGTACGGTATTTAAGAGGAGTACCTATACATCTTTGACGAGACCGGCTTTATGATGGGCATGATAACCGCGTCAATAGTTGTCACACGCGTTTACAAACGTGGAATGTATTGTGGCGTGTTGAAGTTTTAATTGGTGTATGTGTCGGCAAAATGGCCGGCTCTTTGCAAACAACTCTGGGTATGTAAGCGAGGTTATAACATGGTGGAAAAACAAGAAAAAGAGCTAGTCCAAATAAGGCTTAGCGTCATACACGGGCACTCACCCTTACGATACGACATTTATAATTTCCCGTTAAGAAGGGCTTGATAGATAAACATTATAAGCAAAACACGAGATACCTAGCTATTTATTGGATGTTCAAAAGAGTACAGATGAATGGCAAAACAAAACAACAACATGCTTTGACGCTGTAGCTAAATGTTTCATTACTATGGCAACCGGGATCATGCGCTTGGAGGAAACTCAAATGATCATTTTTATTGTCAAGCTTAGTAAACATAGAGATTGAACTAATACCCTAATACAGTCTGCTATTAGCTCTCATTCGGGGAGGTTCAGATTCATGTCCAAGCTCTTAGTGGCATTATTTTTTTTTCTTCTACAGTTGTTGTTGGAGCTCATTCACAAAGACTTGCTCTGCAATACCTCCGATTAACTTTGCTTCGGCTTTGACTGGATATTTCTGTAATTAGAGGGGGTTTGGATACAGTAAAACTAGGTCACGAAATCGCATGGCTCAGGCCATATATCCCAAAAGCATATTTTCTAGCAAATTAATCGAATCAAGAAATGACGTATATGTGAATTTTATATCTGAAGGTTTTTGTTTCAACAGGATGTCCACCAATATCGCCTGCACAATAAAAGGATCTGACCTCCTACAAGGAGATAAACTAGCAAGAATTAGTAATTAGCCATAAATTAACTTGGTTAGCTAGTTTTGCATACTCTTTGATTGTGTTCCATAAGACTGAGGTCTGGCTTCTTACCTTCGTTATAGTGGCTTGTCAATGGCATTTGATCATTCTTAAAAATTTGTGTTTTGTATAGATTTCTCATGTTAAAGCTATTGTAGATTTAATCAATAATTCAATATCGTGAGTTTCATGTTTTTAAGTTATACTGCTCCATATAAGATCTATAGATTTCGGATATATCCACCTTAGTCATTTGTTGAAGGTGGGATGGATCGTGTTTTTGGTCCACAAGGTCCATAAATGGTACGGTTACTAGCACAGTTTTTACTTTAAATTAAGCAAGAAATTTTGAAGCTAACAAAATATTCTCTCGTAATGAATCGAAAATCTCAATGCTTCTATAGACATCGGGCTATGTGATTATCTAACTGGCTGAGTTGCAAATTAATTCTTCAGAAAAAGTTGATGATCCTATTGATATGCAGCACGCGTCGCGCGAGAGCTAGGCACAACAAAGTTTGAGATTATCACAGGGATTATGAATTAAGCAGGGGGTGCGCATTATAGTTTCACTCAACATGCTCCTTGCACGCCGTGTGTGGTAAACCACGCTTTGACTCTAGAAATATCACTAGCCCTTTTGGGAAATGCACACTGAGGTTAATAATTCTTTATATGTCCAATAAGAGCGAACTTTTCTACTTTAAAATTTTCATTGGTTAGGAAAATATTTTTTAATGGAGGGCAGGGGTTGAGACTTTAATTTATTGCCAGAAACCGTTAGACATGTTTCCCCGGAATAGTTCGGTTATATTAAAATAGATATCGGTTGTTCAATGCATCGGCACTAAGCCCAACGTGATTTTTATATTTATATTATAATTCATGAAATAATCGGCTACATTGTCGTTGACAACTTGTAAACCTCATTTTGATTATGAATTGCTCTTAAATGGCCGACTCAGCATATTAGCTTATTCTCGTTGTAGGAAGAATAGTTTTATTACTGGCTTTAGCCCAACTGAAAAATCTCAGCGCTGTTTTTTAATGCATCAGAAATCCTTCTCCGGCCCATGAGCAATTGACAACATCTGAGACTCTCTTACTCACTTTGCGCAACCGTTATTGTATGACTTCGTTTAATAGTGCATTTTCACACAACATCGTTTAGCTTTTCGAACGGAAACAAACTGGAGCCATATGTAAATATTGCGCATACACAGACTGTGCCACAAGTGTTGTTTGTCTTGTCCACCTTATGCACCCCTTGTGTGTAATAAACTCGTTCTTTCTTATTTATTGGGGTGTCGTTGTCCGACGCAATGTAACACTCACAAGCGGCGAGACCGAAACTGAACTGGACCCCCCCTACGTATCGCTCCCTACTCCTTCCTTGTCCCCTGAAGCCCTGGATTAGCCTATACTTGTAAATCAGATTCTTGTTGGTCCTTATTTCTGTTTACTACCTGTCAGCCAAGACCTGATCGCAGAAGTCTTATCATATGTCTATTGAATTGATGCAACTATATCGAATCACATCATGCCCCTTAATGAACCGGAAGGCAAACAACCAACTAAACATGGACGACGCTGGCTTCGACATAAAGAACTGTTAAGAAGATTGTTGAATTCTTCAACCGTATGTATCCAATTGAACTTCTATTTTGGATCATATCATGCTATATAAGGTCGCTGAATGGTCAACGAGAATTTAAAATTTGACGACAAGACTTCTTTATTCCGATAAACTTGTCTCAGCAAATGGCCTAATTTATCGGCTATCTCCCTTTTTTCGATCAGCTTTTCTTGAGCAGACCTTCTTTTGCATGTCAAGACTTTGATTGAAAGAGAACTGGACAAGGTCGAAGAAGTCTAATAAACAAAAGAAAGGTATAACCCATTTTTTATCCATCTTCTTCGTAATCTCTCTCCTTGCTGACCTAATTTATATCAGGTAGCACCAGGTACTGTTGGGTAGCTTAATTAACTTGGAAACGTAAAACAGATCGCAAGGGCTTTTCATCCTAAGAAATCAATCAACTCGAAATGTGTGTTTGCTACCACATTACTTATAGCTGTGGATGTGTTGTCAAAATGGAGATAATGAATGCGGGGTGCAGAGGCATCAGGTGTCCGCCGGGTCAGATAAAAATAAAAAATGACGTCAGAGATGGACCCTGCGAGAATCATTGTCGACGCTGAGTTTAATGTTCGGAATTCTTCTTGTTAGCTGCTTGATTCTAAGCTGATTAATGTTGTTAGTATTCCCACATCTACTGTATTTTTTGGTCATCTTGGAGTCTTACTTTTGGAAATAATTGGGATATATTGTAAAATAATGTTGAGGTTAAAGTCAGCTTCGTTTGAATCCGACGTGGCTTACATATTTAACGAAATGTAGATAATGAATGAAACCATATCTAGTAATACTTTTTCACATAAGTTTTACAAAACCTTTACAAAATTATCCTCAACACTACATCTTTTCTTAATATAATAGATCTAGTAGTATAGCCATTTCAAGTCAGAAGCTCCCATAGCAGCACAGCAAATTATATGTTGTTCTCAAGGTTCTACTGTAGCAACTTAACATAATACGACAGCCAATTGGCTGAAACTAAATTCGGGCCAATCAGTGTTAGATAACGCGAGACTCAAATTATTATTCCATGACTATCCATCCTACCCAGGCTCGGTATGTACTACTTTCAAGCCCCTGTAATAACGACTGATTCTACGTATAGTAGAACCTGTCAAAACCCATACTTCTCGGAGGGAAAAAAATAATAAAATAAATAGCTATGTCTTATGGGTTATGGTATGGTATGGGGGGTAACGGGCTGTGACATATTTTGCTATGAATTACCAGGGTGGACCAACAACGAGAGAGGTTTTGCCCATGTTCTACTATAGCATTCACGCATCGTTATACAGAATTAAGGTTTTGATTACATAAGCTTTATTTCAGCCTCCGCCCTATCTAAAATAGGGCCTCTCAGATTTCTCTTTCGAAATGCTAAGCAAGGGAGATCTACTTAGGCAGTGCAGTTACTAATCAAAAGCCCCACAAAAACCACACCAATTTCATCTTGACCAACTTTGAAACCCAACCTCGCATTCAATTCCTTTTGTATTAACTTCCAAATCTGTAAATAATTTAAAGAACTTATTTTGTATCTTAAAAATTTTCATAGCAGAAAATACATTTCTGGGGAGTGAGGGCGGGATAAGTAATATGAATTGTTTTTTTAAATTTAAATCAATATGTTTACAGGCCTGGAAATCCCATTTTTCAAGCTTTTTATATGCAATAAAATTAGTTAATTAATAATGATGTGAATGCGATAATTGTCTAATTTTTTCAATTTTAGTTTAGAGAAATATTAACAGCGATATGGCGATCAGAGTTTGACACAAATGTTGTTCTGAAAATTTAGGTGGGGTTTTTAATTAGTAACTGCCTAAGCAGATTTCTCTCAAGCAGATTTGCTTAGCATTTAAAAAGAGATATCTGAGAGGCACTAATATATAAGCCCACGCTATCTGCAAATAGCTTTGAAAATCGTAAAAGCCCCCTTCCACATCCTGTATTCTAAGATTGGGCTCTAATTCAGTCAAACTCTGATACGGTACCAGGAATAAGATGTTCGCGATGGGGATTTTTTCCCGCAACCCAAAAGATGTTTCTTACTGGGTAGTGTAATTACAAATTAACCAATAACTACATGATTTATTTAAATGAAACTGTATATATTCATTATGTGGTTAAAAAAGATTATATAGTATTAATTTGATATTTCTAGTGTTTAGTATGCCACCCCTACGCTTAAATACAATCTTAAGCTCCGTGGGGCGTTAATGAAATCAAACTCTGTTCAGTCTCAGCAGAATCTCAGTCCACACTTGCATAATACACCCAAAAAGATAATCCTCTTTCCTTAAGTCTTTGATTTAAGTTCTTTAAAATCCGGAGACTTTGCCTTTAAGATTGCCCTTAAGTTCTCGATCGGGCTCAACTCTGGCAAGTACGGTAGCCGATCTAGAAATATAACATCATGATTCTCGAACCACTCACGAGTCAGAGCTCTTATAAATAGGAGCATTATATTGCAAAAAGATAAGGCCATTCTTATATAAATCTCCCAAGCCAGCTTCCAAAATCTAGATAAATGACGAGGAATTATAGCCACGCTTCATTGACTCGAAATCTCTCTCTATGCGATGTAATTCAGACTTATTACCGGCTTCAATTTCACTCCAGACCATCACTCGTAAACGTTTGTTTTATTATGTGAATGTGGAAGGTTTGGGAGCTAGTTCTGCTGTGGTGTACGAAGGACTCATTCTCGTAGTCCATCAGATACACACTCACAGCTTATCTGTGAAAATAACTCTTGCCCAATTTCCCCCCCTCCATCCTTCATATCTTTCAGCTCAAGCAAGCCTCCTCTTAACGTCATCCTTTGAAAGTCGAAGTCTCTTTGACGCTCTCTAATGTTCGATCCTGTAAGCCTATAGCATAGTCTTGAACGTTCGTTTGCTGAAAGAGAGACCAGTCTCGGCGCGAAGTTGATTCCAGGTCAGTTTCGGATGTTGACGTGCTACAAAAAGGATCTTTCTTTCATCATAAAACGTAAGCTTTAATGGCCAGCAAGAGTGAGGCCTTAATTACGTGGATGGGGTATTGGTATTGGAATTGAATTTAATCCAAGATCGAAGACTTGAATTTGGTACTCCGAGGCGCCCCGCGACGCTGGCAACTGATTCGCTCGTATTGAATGCTCCTAGACAAAATTCGCCATGTTCAGGTGATCATTCATACCTTAATCTATTAATCTATTAACTCCATCCTTTTCGAGAAATGCTGGGCGTTTTAGCATTGTGTGTTTGATAATTGGTTGATGTTGTATGGCAAAAATCGCGAAGGTATTTGACTCGTGACTGTAGGAAGCCCTATTTTGAATACTCTCCTATTTCATTTTCTGCGGAAGTGTGCCATTCGACTCTACTCTTTCTTCTGTTGAATATGATTTAATTTAATTTGAGCTTGAAAGTCACGCTTCAACTAAGTATGGCGATTTCGGAATAATTTAGCCATTTTCGAGGAAATTCGTGAGAAATCAAATCATTAATATTCTAGTAAAAAGATCGCCATACACGAAATATCGCTGTATCGCACCAATATTACAGTAGGACTGTGATTGTGCAAGCATTTCGGCTGCCTGCTGTAGCTTAGAAGTAGGAATTACATGTCTCGTTCGAAATCTTGTCGTTATTGGTGGCTCTCCGTTAGTGAATTTAGGTTTTCTGTGTGTTATTTTCCTCTCAGCTCATGGCTACTGGGTCACGTAAAATGCACTCCTACTCATTGAACCAAATGTGACAAACATCTGGACGGCACACTAGGGAGAAGCTAATACACTTTGGAGAGAGAGCTCGCTTTTTAATACAACCTCCCCTTATTCGTGTCATATATGGAATGAAGCGCGCGTCATATTGGAGCTTAACCTGGATTAAAGTTCAAGCCTAAATATTTAGACTTTAGATGAAGCTAAAAGATAGTATGAGATGCCGATGCATAAGATGAACTAAATATGCTGTGGTAACACATCTTACGGGAGCACCTGCAGACGTGAGTGAGTTTTACAAATGAATGAAGAGCAACTGAGTTACCCCCTAAAGTCAAGTCAAGACTCGACCGAGTAGCGTGTTAGCGCTATAGCTCTACAATACCCTAGTTCTGTCCTGATTTGGGACTCTTGCAGGGATAAATAAATTTAAAATAAAATTATATGTTGCCTGGGAAACATGTAAACAGCCTTTCTTTGAAATATGCGCCCCTAAAATCCCCTCATCCCCCTAATACCGAACTTGATGACCCCTCCCAACCGACCTTTAAATTTTGGCAATTCTGCCTAGGATAAATTAAGGGAGTCTTTGCACTGGCTAACAAATTTCTCCTACTGACACCTGTACTGGAATCCTTGTCCGATGAACTTGATGATTTGATAGACTTCAGCGAGCGAGACTGTACATATGTAGTGTTATACTTTTTACCTGTGAAATACACTGTTATTTTGAAAAACGGAAATTCGAACTGAGCAAGCGAATACAATTTTATATTAGTGCCGTGCATTCTATAATTCGCCCCCCCACCCCCTGCAGAATTTGACCCCAGGCCTTACCTTAGATCCTAGTAGCTCCAAGATAGCTGAAGCCAATTAGAGCTCTTAAATCTCTGCTACAAAAGAAGAGCCTACAAATTAGCCTTAGCATAATGTTGCATTACTTCCAAATTAAAAATTCTTACCAGGATATCCCCCATAAGCCTAATGAACATGAAATTCCCGTACCAGAACTTGGTTATACTAGTGCTGCTGCTACGACCAACATCAACCGCACTCTCCACTCTCACGCCGGCACTTTCATGTCCCTTTCCTGACTAAAAGCTGTTTGAAAATGGGGACGAAACTTTTGACAATCTAAAAAAAGCTCCATAGGTGCATGCCTCTAATCCCAGTTTCGACTCGATAAAGTTTTGCAAGAGACTTGTTTGTTCAACAGGCTCGAAACGCTATATTACCCACTACTTCAAGTGTGATTTTAGTGGAGCGCGCCAACATAATACGAAAAAGAGAAAATTAGGTAGGTACAATCCAGTGATGGTGGCTGCCTACAGTCACTTGATCTGAACATAGTGACAGCGGCTCTGACCTAACCTTTCACCTGAATCTAAAAATGGCTTTTGTGAGCCGAGAGAAGATTTGAATCAATTTTGTAAAGTTAAATCGCAACCCTATACTTACGTTACTCTCAGGGAGCCCGACCACTTGCTTTTTATAGAATTCATTCCTTCGAGAACCGGAAAGGGTTGCACTAAATAGTGGCTAGCCTACGAACGCAGATGCTGTATAGGAGATATATAGTCCAACACGGATGCTGTTAGTTATGCCAGAGAAAAAGGTTACTTCATAAATGGTGCAAAATACAGAAACTAAGATGTTCACTGGGATATTTTCAGCTACAAACCAACAACTAATATAGTTGAAGCGTCGAGGAAGATATGCAGCTTACGACTGCATTTATAACATAAATAAATATAAATCTGCTATCATTCGGAGTTACCGCAATTCTTAAACTAACAAGATTATCATCATATCGCAAGAAGCGTTGACAACGAGGCGGAGAATGTTGAATCAAGCTGTAATGACTGAGGAGTCAGCATAGCATACAGTACCAAAATTATGGCTAGCAAAACTGCTTTAATAAGAGTTTTGTCATGTATCTTTAGACAGGTCTAGAGATTAATACCTGCTTTTCAAGCATTATTATAGCAGATTACAGGAAAGTAACCATACATTCATATTGGCCATCTCGCTACCAGAGTGCTTTCTAGTAGTCTTGATTATTCTTTTACATTGAAATCTAAAACATACGGGTGCATGGATTAAAACCTCACATAGCGTAAATCAAAATAATAACATACTTCCGATTATCACACCACTGAGATTAACAACTCGACCGCGGTATCTTAATTCAGTTTTTTCCTCGGTCTTTTTGTTTTGATCGATGGCACATCTAATTCCTGACTCAGTTCACGAGAGGAACCCACCGGTGATTTATGTCGTTTCCTCTTTTTTATTTCGCTAGATTTCAAATCACCTAATATTTTATTCCCAGAACCGCTTTGAAGGTTTCGTGATTTTTTAGACTGCTGCTTCTCATCATTGGACAAGCTAGAATTTTCTATGATTAAAGAAGATGGTGCACCTTCACTATGCCCCATTCTCTGAGGCTGCTGCTGTTCTTGTTCTTTGATGAGAACATATGAAGCTTTCTCAAGCTCAATTGGTGTGCATTTAATTTTGTCCATGAAAATTTTAGCCTCCCTAGATAGATCCTTATATTCTTTAAAAGAATATCTCAGGGTGATCTTTTTTCCGTTGCTACAGAGAAACTTATAAAGCTCATCGCTAAAGTAGACCACATTTTGAGGATCGTGAATTGAGAGAAGTAATGAGGCAGCAGCAGGCCCAATCCCTTTTAAAGGTTTACTAAGCATCTCAAGAGTACCAGAAACATCATGCTCATTTCTTGCGTAGTGCTCAAAGGCGCTTTTTGTTGCAGATGCGAGCCTAGTATTTGAGTTGGAGCTAACAAGTTTTCTCAACGTCGGACGAAAGGTGCCATGATGCCTTGTTCAGAGTAAGCATATTTGATTCCTTATTTTAGTATAATGTTCTTCACATATGTACGTTTGAATTTGAAATAAAACAATTATCTTCCAAAAAATCTGCATTCCTTGGGTAAAATGAACGACGAAGAATGAAAAACAAAAGCATCTAGAATAAAAAGCTTCTAACTATTAAAGATTAGCGGGAGACATGATCAAACACGTACATCTTCCACTCGAGCAACTTCTCTACATCAGAGATGTCCATTGTGTGTCCCGTGGATTTATTAAAATTCACAATGGCTGTTTGATACCTAAATTCATCGAGTTCACTCAGTGATAAGGAGCCTGATTTGGCTATGAAGTAAAGGCGTCATCGGGTGCATATAAAACTGGTGCTCAAGGGACTTACATACGCTGCTTGGTCATTTTAGCAATGATAACAGGATACCTACTTAAAGCATCTTCAAACTCAGATTGGGTAATTTTAGAGGCCATAGGCGTAAATTCAATTGAAGCCGTATCCAAGTCGACTGCTTTTTAAGAAAAAAATATTCTCGCTGCTTCTCACTGCTTCTTGTCTACTTGTTATTTAATTGTTTCAACCCAAAAAACTGAAATTTCTAAGGCATTGATCTTAAATTTTTGGATTAAAACATAATGGGCACAAGGAGAAATTTGTCAGTCAACGGTAATTTTCATAATAACGAAGCAACGATCGAGGTCATAAATGATGGGTGGGGTCACTGGTATGGTTGTCGAGACAACCAAAATATTGAAAAACATCTACCTTCATGAGCCACAGATCCGTGAATAATATATATTTATTTGATGGAAAAAGTAATGATTTCGTAATTATTGTTATATAGCAAAATGAATCTACATAGTCGAATCCAAATATCACCAAAAACACCACTGTCATAATGTTGGTGCAGCTAGGTCACATGACATAAATCACATGACCTTGTCTGATTAATATTCGCGTTTTATATATTTATTGCTTTACCTAAGAAGTTATATCACCTTGCTGATCTATATACTGGAGGTTGAAAATACGAATTGGAAATTACCA
>MCFK01005973.1:0-17621 GCA_003610855.1 Erysiphe neolycopersici | reverse complement strand
GGGGGCCTTGGGAGAAGAAAGGGCTTACCTGAGTTCCATAGTTGGGCTCTAACCTCAAAAGACATCCAAACTTACCACATTCGCTTGTATGTAAAACACTTGCGCCTACAATGTTATTTTTGTTTGGATCGACGCAATCTAAAATACCCCACCTAAAGCCTTCAACGGTTTTTCTGATGAATGAATCATTAAACGTACGATCCTTATCTTTTCCGTTTTTCATTCCAAATATGCGTTGAGCCTCTCGAGGAGCACCACCTATTTGCTTCCAACGCTTAAAAAAGTCATCTGATGAAAGTTCCGCGGGTTCCATAAACTTATGAGCTGTAACCGGTAGTTTCAGAGTGAGAGCTTGTAACGCACCAGCAAGATAGCTGACCCTAACAGTAGGACTCTTTTCAAAAATTCTCTTCGCTTCAAACATAATCATCTGTTGACTCTGAGACCCTGTATACAGAGTATTCTCCGCTAAGCTTTTTATATCCCATGTTAAATTTTTTTTCTCGCATGGATCAAGATCAAAAGTTGTAGTGAAGGATGTGAGGGCACTTGGAGCTTTATTTGTGAAATATATGATAACACATGCCATTTGGCCCCGATATTCTGACCTGATTCCAACCTGAATCTGACCATCTTCGTAAAGAATACCCTCGGATTTAAGGAGTAATTTATTATAACCAATTTCCCAGTTAGGAGAGAGATGTGCGGCACTTGCCATATTAACAGCCATATTAGAAGTCTTCATATTTTTTGATCCTAATTGCCCAGCATCCGTCATATCCAAGCCAGCCAAGTCATGAATTCCACTTCTTTGTCCAATTGAGACATTATTTGAGGGATCTTTCTTCCCGTTAATAGTAGAGGAAAGTGCAGCAGTGCGAATAAGACGTTGGCTGTCTGAGTTCTTAACAAGTGAAAAATCTTTTTCATTCGCATTAGCATCCTTGCCACCTATTACCCACGTTCTTTTATCGCTGGTGGTACCATTTTTTCCATAAAGTCGAGATAATAGAACTGATTGTCTCTCAGGAAACGGTGGCATTTCATCACAAACAGTTCGAAGAAGATCGTCTGTTGGTAGACTTGCCAAAGCAAGATACTCACAAGCTCGTTGTTGTAACTCTGGATCTAAAGTATGGCTATACGCCCTGAATACATAGAGAAGTCGAGCTTTGATTTCAGGGAACAAATTGACAAACTTGATAAACGATGAGAGAATAATAGCTCTGGTAGAGGATGTGCAACCATGTAACTTGCTTTGGAGAGCCATGAATTGTTCAATTGGACTGCAATTTGGATCTTCAGCTATCAAATGCCCAAACTCACCAAGAATATATCCACCAATTTTCACGAGTGTTTCGTGACAATAATCTGTTTTAACAAATTGCAAAATATTCTGTGCTGCATATACTTGAAGATCTTCGTTATTTGTGATTATCTGAATAACACGATGCCAGACTGCATCACTAACGTGATCACCTGCCATTGAGATGAGTCGCAATGTGATATCTACATACCACTGGACATCAGTGGCATACTTCTCTGTAAGAATAGCTATTTTTAGTACCATCTCCTCTCGAATTGCAAAATCTGCATTTTGTAAATATAGTAAAAGCTCGCTAACGATAGGCTGGGCATTACTTTGGTCGCACATGCTGTAAAGAAGATCAAGACCTTTTCGCCGGACACTAATATCTCTATCTTTCAAAGAGCTAAGAATAATTGATTGATGCTGTTTAATAGGATCTAGCGTCTCTGCTCGTGCAGCTAGATGAGTCATGGCCTCTAAGCCAAGATATCTCACATTCGTCTCCCTTGACTGAATGAATTTTCCAAGTCGGTGTGAAATCTGTTCCATTAAAGCCTGCTCAGTGTCAAGGTGAATAATTAAATTTATTGCCTCAAATAAGACAGCATTTTGCGCGTTATTTTGTTGAACATTCTTTGGCATCTCTAGAGCAAGATTCAAGATTTTTTGCAAAGACTCTCGTATCAAGTCTCGTATATGCGTATCTTCTGAAGCAGGATAATATTGTAGTAATCTTAAAAACTTAACTTGTATCCATGGACAGGGTACTCTATAATAAAGATAATCACTAGCATATTCATTATCTACCAGAATTCTTTTCATTCTTGAAGCTGCTTTAACATAGCTGCCTATGTATAAGTCTGGTTGATCCTGGGCAAGGGCCATTACAAGTGATGTAACAGAAAGAGCTACTCCCATGTCGATATCATCCATGAGAGATATTATACGCTCAGCCCAATGAGGCTGAACTATATCTGGATGCCTTCGATATAATCTAAGAAGTGTGAGAGCAGCTTTCTTTTTTACAAAAGACTTGGATGTACTACGTTATATTAGATTGTTTAAAGCTATACAACAAAAATATCAACCCACGGGGATATTAGCAGTCGATGAACTTCATTGCTCAATGCCTCGCCCATTTCTCTGCCACCAACATTGGCGATAGCATTGAGAGCTAGGCAATTAAAAAGCTCATTGTGATCCTCTAGATCTTTCCTGATACTATTGACAACTAAGTGTAGTAGTTCGTGTTGCTCGTGGAGGAAGAGTGTTAAAGCAAGATATCCGATCTGCTTTTCAGAGTGTTTATTGGCCGAGATAAGATTGACAGCTTCGAGATGTCCGAAATCGACATTCCATCCTAATATGTATATGTAGAGAAGCTATAAGGTGATCAGGAAAAATTTTGATAGAATGACTGAAATTTTTACAAAAACTTACTTTACAAACGTATTTCTTTTTATGATATCCGTTGAGACTCCCATCTAACAGATATGTTAGCTTCAGAAGAGCTATGGAAATACGAGCATCACGAAGCCAGTGTGGGTACCTTTAAACTTTTGTCTACCGTGAAGCATCCATTAGGGAATTATCATAATCTATGATGTAGCAAGAAAGAGTACGTACCTTATATTGGCAAGTTCTTTATTTATTCTTTTTTCCTCTAGTTCACGGGCTCTGGCGTTCCTCAGATCGGCAATGAACTGAACCAGTCCACGCATATTCGAATGATTACTAGATGTTCCGCGGCTGAGAAAGCCCGCAGCTGCAGAGGTCGCCATTGCTAGACTGAAGGTGATGATAGTAATGGTAGTTTATAGTGTAAAGGTAGACCGTTACAATTTCTGATCACTGTGGTTGTCTACGAGGTATTATGTAGGTAGTTGATCCCATCACACTAGACCATTAACTCGCAAATTCCCTTTTTCAGGAGGAGTCCATAAGATAGTTGTCACTGAATATCCATAATGCTAACTTAGATTGGGCGTCCGCACTTGTAGCTCAATTCATAATGGATGGAATATGATCCAAGATTATTTGCAAGTAAATAGGGGTATACCTGTTCGTTTTTAAGGTTTTTACCAGGGGCATTGTTTTGACAGCCTTGCCAAGAATGAGCGATCTATTAACTTATCCACCAATTACCAAATTCTCAGGCAACATGAAACGGTTAAAAAAAATATTCTCAGGTTCCTCCTCTACACGATTGAATCAAGTCATTTCTCGGTCATATGCTACAGAAGTCCCACGGTCTTCTACACCATTGAAAGTGTTTAATCGCCATGTAAAGATTCTTCAGAGGGAACGTGCAGCAATCAATAAGGATCAGAGTCGTCAAGTGGATTACCTAAAAGATGAAGTAGCTCTACGTCTTGTTGGAAGACTACATGAAAGCATGACCTAATTCTTGATTAAGTCTCTTTTACTAACTTTGAAAAGGATATAAAACGCCAGTTTCCTCACATCCTTGATTTCGGTGCCAATTCTTGCAACATCGCACGCGCGCTCACACAAAAAAATCCCTATAGTCATCCCGGAGACACTTTACTTTCTACTAAAGTCTCGCGCATAACTGCAGTTGAATCTTCGGACGAACTTCTTTATCGGGATGCTGATCTTCCTTTTAACAAGGAAATTGACCTGCGACGCGAGATCATCGACGAGGAAAATCTACCATATGACTCTAATACATTTGACGCAGTCTTAAGCTCAATGAGTATGCATTGGATAAACGAACTACCTTCCGTTCTCAGTCAGATTAATCGCATACTTAAGCCTGATGCACCATTTCTAGCCGCTATGCTTGGAGGTGATACTCTATATGAGCTACGAACATCACTCCAACTTGCAGATCAAGAAAGAAGAGGGGGCGTCTCTCCACACGTTTCTCCACTAGCAGATGTAAAAGATATGGGGGGATTATTACAAAAAGCTGGCTTTAAAATGTTAACAGTAGATGTTGATGATATTATTGTCGATTTTCCCGACACCTTTTCCCTGATGCAAGACTTACAGGCTATGGGAGAGAATAATGCAATCATTGGCAGGGAAACAAGTGCAATTAAAAGAGATGTTCTTTTAGCCAACGAAGGTATATATCGAGAATTTTATGGGAATGTAGATGGTACTATCCCAGCAACGTTTAGATTAATTTATATGATTGGATGGAAAGAAGGGCCAAATCAGGCACAACCATTGCCTCGTGGCTCGGCAGATATAAACATTACGGATATCCTTGGCGGTGGCTACGTTGGATAGAAGTTATGTTACCCATCTTCATCGTTTCCCCGTCAAACATGGGGTAATTCGGGTCCATCATCCTGTTTATGATACAAGTGGCCTACCTTGAATCTAGTAAATAATGTGAACCGTTTGCACGCGGGTTTTTTGGTAATACAACATGGGCATATTATGTTTATTTGGAAACAAAGCGGGCTGATTTAGTTTTCTGCTAGCTTCCAAGATGCCGGAATATTATAGTACTAATATTTTTAGTTATATTTTGGTAAGATTAGTTGCTCTCGTTTGGTGATTTAGAGTGTCATTTCCATAAAATCAAGTGACAAGATAATTTTGGGCTTAAGATAAGGTTCATTTGACAAACGATATCGATGCCTTTTGGACGTTGATCTAATTTACCACCACAGTAAGGGTATGATCCGTAGAAGCAATAGACATTAAAAAAATAGGTTAGCTTGCAACATCTGCTGCGGTGCAACAATACTGGCTTCAAGCCACAATGTAAACTAGCTAAAACCAGTCATCGTTTATCGATCTCATATGATACAATCATATTTCAACATACATTTGAGCCACCGTAAAAGGATACAAATTGTTCTTTTAATTCTAAAAATGCTCAATACTGTAGGAGGATTACAATCATAAACTATTTTCTGTATTGAATTGGCGTTCTTTTGATCGCGATTCGGGTATAAGCATGCTGCAGATTAGCCATGCGCAGATAAACTCCACCCACAAATGAAACAAAGAAACACAAATTTTTGTTTGCCAGAGATTACCGCCGCAACTGTAGAGTACAGACAGTATGTGCATCATGGTTAACGACATGACAACACACGGTTACGAAACTCTATTGAAAGCTCACTGTTACTCATTTTGTTGTTTTTTTTTGCCTTTTATTGCCTTTTTTTTAAAATAAAAAATTCATGTTGAACAAAACTAACGTCTTGTCAAACTCATGTCTTTGTTTTTATTGTCAGAAATTGTCACCAATCGCGCGCTGTTTGTCTATGTGTCTGTCGGTCACATACGGTCGTAGTACGTACGTCTGGACCCAAGGCCTATCCATCTACCCCCAGATGAGACTGACTAGTTGGGAACACACGGCACAAAATCGGCCATGTTTGCTGACTGCTTGGTTTGGTATTTTGAATTAGCAGCTGGTTCCCTTAGTAGCGCATATGCTATATATATAGCCGGCAGGTAATATTATATCTCTTTTAAGGGCTTCAGCACTTGAGTAGTTTTCTTATTAGATGTAGTTAGTAATTTATTTATATATTTACTTTTTAAATTTCTTTCAAGAAAAATTTGATGAGATCCATCAAGTCTATTGGTTTGATCTCTATAATGACTGGTAAATCTATTCATTTGTGAGAATATTCTAAGGAGGAACTAGCTGTGGGAGGATTTGAAGCAAGTAATAGGACAATGGCGGGCATGAGACTATGGACAAAAGTCCAAATCGGCAATAATTGGTTTTTGTATCAAACCTCGTAAGGAGTAATTGTGGTAAGAAGTTATAAATCTACTATATTGCGTTATCCTCAGCATTCTTTCTTTTTTCATTTGATTCTTTCAATCATGTTTTGTTTTTTTTTTCTGATGCGCAAGCAAGCGCTATGGCTACTATTTTCCCCCAAGCTTTGAACCGTTCACTCGAAAAAAAAAGGACAGGTCTATGATGATAGTGGATAAATAAAAAAAATTAGAACTCATAAGTAACGTTAAAGATGCTGCAGTTTTTGGAAAGAAAAAAAAAGCAGTAAAACACTCATTAGGTCTTGTGCCAGTCGGAAGAAGTATGAAAGTTATGAAAGAATTGTATTCAAATCAATACTTTCAAGGCGACTGACTCGATTTTTTATTTCTGGTTTAAGATATTCACCTATTCTATCCGCAATCTCACCATAAAGAAAAGCAGATCAGTCAGGATCTGAAATAAGTTTCTTTTTTTTAAATAATTTAAGCGTCTAGAGTTTCCATGTTTCTTACGATAGTTTTATTTTCAAAACAAAATTCAAAAAATATTTTTAGCTCAACGTTAAAAAATTATTGTGAGTTTTTAAAACCTCCAAAGAGATATTTTTTTTCATTATCTTTGAATGAGATTCATGAGAATAAATAAATAAATTAGTAATGAAAACTGCTTTAATCAGTCTTTTTTAAATGACCTCAAACAAATTCACGTAGAAAATGTTAAGCCATGCTCAGCTCACCTATAATGTGGAGTAAGTGAACGGATGATGAGATGAATCTAGATGAATGGGAGTTTGATATGGACCTTTTTCCTGATATGATCTACCAACAAGCTAGCTTTAAATAATCATAGGGGTCCTAACAAAAAAGTGGTGAATTGTTAGGCTTGAATAGAAAAAAAGATCTTAAAATATTATTAATGTATACTCCAGCTCATAATAGCTGATCTATGATACCTAGAGCGTCCTGTTTAATTTTTTGGGTAGATTTCACTAATTTGGATTTTAAAGTCGTGGAAGATGGTAGAGGTGATACCTTATCCTAAGTATAATTTTGATCAAATATCTCAAAATCTATCATAGTGTTGAGAGTTCTCATCTGCTCTCAATTGGCTCTAGATCTAATAAGAATACAGAATATAAATTAGTTTTCGAGAAGTGACCAAAACGGTGCATACTATCAGGATATACATCTATTAGTATCGAGACGCCTCGATGAAGTTTGTCATTTAATAGCATTTCTTTTATCCTATGAGACATCCCACTGCTGTACTGATTAATATGTTATCCATTAAAAAAATACATATCAGAGACTCAATATTCAAAACATTTGCTGCGATGGAATCTATTACACATTAAGTAGTGCGAATAATATTGCCAATTTTTTCACGGACACTTATAGAAGAAACCCATAAAAGGGTTCCCGATCACCTAGTATTACATCTAAGAACTTTCTCTCGTTGGCTCCAAAATTTCTAGTAAATTGGAAACAGAGTGTGAGCTCTGACTTAGCGAATCCACTTGAGACTGATTTTTTGTTAAAATTTTGGCCTGATGCTGTAGTGATGTTCCTTTCTCATAAGAAGATTTCTGAACGTCGCATTGATTATTTGCTGGCTCGCTATAATCATTAATCTCTTGAGATAATGGGTAACTTATTTGCCTCGTATGATTTGGCTGTCTTGTTACAGGTGGATTAAGAATTGAGGCGTTTAAGTGCGAAAAAGATGAAGTATAACGCAGCTGCTGTTGTTGCTGTTGCTGTGTGGTTGGTGGCGCAGGTAGCGGATTCTTAATATTTTTACGTTTTTTAGGCGGGGAATCATTTTCTGAGCTTGGTTGGACCACAGTGAAAGCTGAACTAGTATTGTACTTACCTGATGAAGTGGTTGATTGACGCAAGCAACTTTTTTCAGTTTGAGTGGTGGGCGGGTGCCAATAATGGAAATGAATCGGTGGTGATGAGTGTTTTTCAGATATATCTTGAGTACCCGAGGCTGTGTTAATGGATTCAAACCCTTCACTACTTAGCCGCGATAGTTTTACGGCTTTAGACTGTGAAATCTGATATGATCGAGGTGTAGATGCTGGTGAAATTTGATAGTTCTTGGTGATTCTTGAGCTTAGATGAGACCCATTTGCAGTAATTTGCTTTGAACAGCTATGTGAGGTTAGAGGGCGTAGTATTGAGCCTGTGAAGTGCTGACCAGATCTGGAATCTGTTTGGTGATGCTTATTATTTAGGATGGGAGTTTGGCCTAATTGTGACTGTTGTAGTGAAATTTGATGTTGTTGCTGAAGATGATGTAATTGTGCAATTTGATTCTGATATATCTCTGTATAGGCATTGGGGGAACTACCTCCGCTAATTCCAGCGAAGAACATCGGAATCAAGAAAGGTGGAATCCCTTCACGAAGCGACGTATTAAGCATATCTTGCTCAACTTTGCGCTGCTCTAACTTTAATGCTTCCTGTCTAGTTTTCTCTTCCTCTTGCCTTAGCTTATCTTCCTCAGCCTTTGCTAGGAGCCAATTTCCCATAGAATCTTCTGACTCTTGACATCGCGGAGGGTGATCTGGCAAGTGTCCCATTGACCGACAGAGCTGTGATCGGCCTAATGCTGAGCGCGATCGTCCTGCTGCATGAGACAATGTAATAGCTGACGGCTGGGAAAATTCTCGAAAAGGTGTTGTAGTCATAAGCTGTATGAGTGATTTTGAGATTAAAATATAAGTTTATAGAGTCAGATTGTCAAATTATTTGATCAACAATTAAAAAATTATACTTACCAGTCCCATACAATTATAGATTGATATCTATTTATAATGCTAGTTTTGGTAGTTTTAAGTTGTATAGTACCGTACATTCTGCATGAATAAGCGCGCGAATTTGAACCACATACTTCTTAAGCCATTTAAATACATTCCAAAGTAGGTCTAGCGCTTCTGTGGTATTGGAGTATGGGATTTATAACAAGTAAGTCAGAATATGCCGCAAGTATGCCGAAGTATGCTTTCGTGTAAGTGAAAACAGGGGAAAATCAGTGGTGCAGAATTTGATAAGCTCTATTCCGTATGGCTTAAGTGCTAGAAGCTACACTGTTATACTTGTTATCTTATTCTGCAATATAAAAGATTCAATATAGTGTGTTTTTGTAGAATGATCTTGGAGTTATAGAATAGCCAGAGTCAAGGGGCCAATTTTAGAATCAATTACTAAAATTCGGGTAGGCGATTGGTATGCTTTCAATCTTTATCTAGAATGCTTGAATATGAAGTTGATCATTGCATGAAATAATATGCACATGATATATACTATACTAGAAAGAGATATGAAGGCAAACGACCAGGGTTTGACCTGATCAAAGAAATGAATCAATGAAACAGATAGCAGTGCATCCAGTAGAGATTAAAACTTTTCTCGGACAAAAACTGTGGTTTGCAAGTTAAAGTATTGGGTAGAAAATATTGATGAGTTTTCTTTGAAGGCTACAATAACCATTAAAAAGAAGTTCGACCAAACATTTCATACGGATAAAGAGTAGTATTTTTGTATTTCTTTTAAGGTAAGACGTGCAATCTAGAAACATAGATAGAAAAGATTGATTTAGATGAACACTGAATTTTGTTGCAGATATAGAAAACGATGGATAAGCAATATATACACCAAGAATGTCAAGAGATTACTGATCGTTTAAAATTAAATCTATAGATATTGTATCTGTATAAAAGCGGCCTTTCCTAGATACGTGAAAGTGCTCTCTTTTTGAAAAGTTAGATGAGACTCTTATGGTGATTTGTAGAATACATTATTGAAATTGTATATCTTAGGCACCATAGGTAAGGGCTGAAATAGTTTTTAAAAAACAAAAAGTAAACACGTATTACTAATACTGTGCTTTTAGAAATATTCAATCAGCTAAACTGAAAATTGCTAAAAATTGATTAACTGGACAGCCGAGCTTCTACCAAGTGGTAAAAATAGAAGGATTCTTATATAATTTGCTGTAGAAAAGCATCACACATAGAACTCAAGCTGTTACTTCAACTTGGAATTTGATGTGAGATTTTCCGTTGCAGTTCTCAATTAGGATGTGATCGCTACTCATGGATCTTCCGCGCAGGAAAATCCATGCTTTTTGTGTTAATACAAGTGTAACAAGGACACTATTTATTACCAAGATCAAATGGTATTAATGGCTACTCAAAATGACGTCCACGTTATTGTAATGTATTTGCACCTCCTGTGGCCTTAGATTTATTAAAATAGTAGCAATTTCTGCCAGGCACTTCGGATATTTGCCTGCTTGAGATGTATATATTCAAAGCTGGATTGAAAGTTCTTTAGTAATTTGCATCGCTGCCCTATTGAACAAATTGGAGTCATGAAGCCTTGGGTGTTCTCTTTCAAAACTTTGATCATGAGAGAAATTATAGTTCCCACAAATTTTTACCATAAGCGCTGGTAATACATAATTTAACTTATACATTTTCGACACCCTCAAGTGTTTCTAGAAGTTATTGCAGAAAATTGGTTGGTGCTTGATTCTATTCAGCAACGGAGGGGCGCAGCTTTTCGGCAGTACTGAGCCCAGTAGCATAAATAAATTGGTTACGCGATTTTTGAGATAAGTTAAATAAAATATAATGCCAAAGTTATTAATGATAAATTGAAACTTCGATGGGCCAATTGCGTTTCTACCCTTTGGATTGCGCGATGAATACTAGATGACCACCCACTAAAATTGTTAACCACTTCGTAATGATAAAAGCGTCTTGAAGTGATTTAACACGAATAGGAAGTTACACCATTTTTTATAAACTGCAGGAGCAGTAAGAATTTGTACTTGCGGTGATAGACTTCATGTACTGAGCCGCGTTGCACAAAACCAGGCATAAGTATGAAATCTAGTTGTATACAAACAACATGTTTTGCGCAGGATATTAAGACATTACTGATTTTATATTGCGAACGGCTAATTTTTCTGTGCTAGATCCATAGTTTGTTGGGGCCATAACTACCGCATAGTCCTATTTTCCAGCATACTGAAAAATTAATCAAGACTACTTAATTATCTGATATTTTAGCTATGAGTAGTTCAAGTCGGGGCTGAGTTAATAGAGATTTTACTGTTTGATTTCTTGATGCTGTGTAAAAGACATGTTTAGCCAGAATTTTTGACAGTATACCTCAGATTATTGGTTTTTTCGACATTGGAGATTTCGATGGTAAGCAGCCACATATATCTATTTTTTTTTTACTAAACGTACTCGGTGCCATAGAAAAACTCGGATAATGTTCACATGGAAGTGATGTAGAGCGAGATGTCCCGAAATTTCGAAAGATAAATATTGCGTGTAACATAATTTATAGGCTCATGCCGTTATTGTCCTCTATAGATGTTGTGAAGACTTGGATAGCTTTCCGGAAGACGCAACTGTTTCCCAACGCTGCGTACATGCGCCATTCCCAAGGAAGCACGTTGGAGCGGGTATGTTTTGTGCATAGAGTAGATACATATTTCTTTTTAAAAAATTAAGTTTAATTCAGTTACGTATTTCCAAGAAAACTGCTTCACACAGTATTCGGAGTGATCTCTCCAAGTTGTGCCAAAATTCTTTAGTGGGGTTTTGGATGCATGTTTTGTATCGATTATAAATTATCTAGTAAGAATTGATTCCCCAGTATAGCGTATACTGTGAGACTTGCGCTCAAAAGTAAGGAATCTGGTCTGGCGGCATTCAATGACGACACAGAACGAACCATCAATTAGACGCATATATTGAAATTCTTATCTCCTGCAATAAAATGCTATCTTGTGTACCGTGTGATTTATTTTGAGAAGATTTTATTACTGCACGTGATATATGGCGTGGAGCTCAAGTCCCTTAATGCAGAGTAAATTTGCACGCATGTAATGCCAAGACCCAAAAATTAAGCCAAAAATTTATTTGATTGACAATGTTTTCATCGAAGTTACTTTAAATATCGACGCATAAGAATGATGAAGGAAACGATTGAGATTTAATATTACAATTTTAAACTAGTAGATTTTTTTAATTTTACAGCAGAGAAAAGTTAATGTGAATTTTTTCTCAAAAATTTATTTGTACAAGTCAAGATAATTGTCCTAAGAAATAAAAAATTCATTATTGGACCGAAAAAGAGCCAGGAGTCCAAAGAGCATATCATCACATGTTGCTCATTTTTAAAAACACAAAATTTCAGCTTTTAGAGACGAATAGTCAGACGACGTCAGCACTAATAGGTCACTAAAGATAATCGAGGAGATGGCAAAAGAATGAATCTATATGTAATACATCGTGGCAGGATTCTAGTTTCTGGACCAAGTTGCAGGCATGATTCGCTGCCCTTTTCGTTGCTGTATTTCGTTGATAAATGCGCTATCACTTGCAATGTTCAATTTATTTCTAAAGTAAACCTCAATAAATTTACAATTACCAATTACTTCCTGTTCATCAGGGAGGGCTGCGATGGACTTAATTGTAGCGACGTATTATTTCAAATCTCGTTGGAATAAACTAGTATTATCGTCCTTAAGTTCAGTGTCATCATCTTCATAATCTCTGAAAACAAAGTTATCTTTGGAATAGGCACCGTCGGGTTCTAGCCTATTTCTAGATTCTATCTCATTATCTCCCGGAGATATACTGGTAGTCAGTATCCTGTACTCTGGGCGGAGAAGAAGCTGCTCTTTAGTCCAAAATGGACTGTGCCTCTGACGACGTTTCTTTGTGAAAAATTTTGATCTGTCTGAAATTTTTTCATAACAGAACAGAATATGTTCGCAGATCAAAAAACGACTAACAAGGAATTAAGGGCATGCACATGTCCACTTAGATGGGCTAGTGTGATAAATCTGGAGATCCTGGGGCTCTACGTCACAATTTTGCAGACCATCCCCTTGGCGCTTGAAGGCCTTTCTCCAGGCAGCGGTACCTTTTCGATGATTACCGTTGATTAATGCCCACATTCGATCTGTTGCTTGTGGGATAACTCGAGAACTCAAGAACCATACAACTAAATCAATTCGAGGACGGTTGAATCTGTGTAAATAGTCGTGCTTTATTCTTCGCCCATGTGATTCAGCGATCATCGTGGTCTTTAGTACCAGCGATGCTTTTTCAATAGTAGGGCGTGCCCAAAGCTTCCACTGTTCAATAGCATACCAATTACTGTAGAGATACGCCCAAAGACGGAAATAGTTTCTGGCATGACACCACAAGTATACCTCAGTAGTGCAGTCAGAATAGAGTTGCCCAGCACAGCGATATGTCCCATTCATATCTGGTATCATTGATTGCATATTATAGTGCCGGCTGAACTTTCTTAGAACTATGTCCCGCTCTGCCTTCGTATTGGTCTCAAGGTTTCCAAGCTCCGAAAATTCCATGCTTGATGACACACACTGACAAGGGCCATACCTATGGTCGAAAAGTCGACGGATAGGTTGCGATCCCCAACAAAAATATAGTGCTGGTACTAGAGTTTTAGCTTCACCGGGATAGTAATGGGACTGAGGCCTTGTTTTTCTATTATCATTAAGCTTGGTTTGGATAGCTCGTTTTGCGTGCCAGTAGCAGAGCTGGACACTAGTATTGGGCCAAACTTGTCATATTGCCGCAATCTCCGTCTTATCCTTATCGCATCCAAAAAAGTGGGATTAAAGCTGGCAGTCTTAATTGTTTGTAAGAGCTGCTCAAGGATATTTATTTTTGCACCATCCACAGCAGAAGTCCATGCCTGATCAGAATCATTTGCAGCTACAAGGAGGTAGCCAAGAGGCACTCCTGTTCCGTCAAGTTCAGAAAGTACCGCATACAAATCCATACCTACAAAATAAGAGAAGTTTAACTTTAATTTATATATAATGGAACGAGCGATGATAAACGGGGGGCAGAAATAGTTAGAATGCATGACCCTAGGTGAGACGATAAATATGAACACAAAATTAAAACCATACCTAAATTATTCGTTCCGTATGTTGCATCAATCGCTAGTTCTTTAGATACAAAAGCAAGGGCATTTATACAGCCATTCGCATAGATCGCAAGGCTACGTAAGTTACCATAAGAATAAACTGCATACCGATACTTGTTTTCTGTAGCAATAAATTTGGATGCAGAGGTGAAAGGCTCCGCATCATATTTCCATTTCAAAGCATTTATTTGCTACCACTGGTAATACACCTGGTGCTGGGCAACATCATCGTCTTCACGGAGAATCTGAAGCCCGAAGATCATGGTTTATTTCGGCTGGAGAATGACCTGAGCACCGTTGAGAAATGAAATCTAAAATTTCTGCCGACAATCGAATCTCAACATATGATTCATGATGACTGTGAATCATGCTCACAGTTAACATGCGCTCTGATAACTGTGGTTATATTTTTAAAAGACTGTTGCAATCGAATCGTTCCATATGGTGTCAATCCCTCTTACTTGTTCCAGTATTTTTTTGCCATCGAGAACTATCCTGAGAGCAATAGTAAAAATACATAATTTTTTATTCCTTTAAAATATGTGGCTGTCGGAATTTGTAGCCTCTGGCCTCATGCATGATTTCAGTTAGATGTCCAAAAGCTTGGTTAAGTGGGCTGAAATCAGTAGTTTCCTCACTGCTCGTCTCGAGTGATTGACTAAAGCTGACAGGTAATTGATCAAGATCAAATATTTACGATATATCAATATACTTGTTCTGATTTTCAACAGACTGAAGGTAAGGCTTGGAGCGGTAGATGGTTAAGGTAGAATTATGATATACAAGGCTCTCTGATTGATTAAATGTTTTGATCTCGTGCAGAAAGTTGTCCCACTGATCAACTTGAGAGATAACTTGAGGTACATCACGTTTTTTGCTATGTTTTAGGCATGTTTTCGTTTTCTTGCCTGTCCGTTGATTCGAAACTCTTCGACAGGGCGTTCCAGAACACATTTAGAGGAATATTGTTTTTTTGGTGAGTCTTGTGATTAGAATTTCTCAAATATGACGTAGAGATAAAAATTGACTATTAGAAAGACTCGTCGAGGAAAAGACGAGTCTTGTAATTTTAAAATGCATCACGACGAACCTGTTGTATGTAATGGTGCGCCAAAAAAATTATGTAGAAATGGAATGCTCTCTTTTCTTATCTGAATTTCTTGGCATCACGTGCGTGCAAATTTACTGTGTGGATTACGGTTCATAGGTGGAAGTCGTAAACTTCCAGCCAATCAGCTCCATGCTGTCTCTGATAGCGCCGTCGTTGAGCACCCCTAATTAAGCATGTCCATTTTCATCAATAAGCACCCCTGCGATAAGAAAAGTTTCAATCTATGTTTATTGATTTGATAAATGAAAAAGATTTGTCCCCATACATTAATTCATTAATATTTTCGTTGTCTTTTCTTTGGACATG
This sequence comes from Erysiphe neolycopersici, assembly GCA_003610855.1. Lineage (NCBI taxonomy): Eukaryota > Fungi > Ascomycota > Leotiomycetes > Helotiales > Erysiphaceae > Erysiphe > Erysiphe neolycopersici. The sequence goes on along the minus strand of MCFK01005973.1, from coordinate 2,175 downwards.
ATGGAAAATATGGCTAGTTTCGAGTAGAAAATTTTCATTAAACATGCATCAGAAGCTCCGGCGGGAACGTTTATCACAACAGCTCAAGACACGGACTATTTCATGTTGCAACGCCATCCACGTTGTTCATTTAAATCCCTACAAACAACTTCTCACAGATTGAATCGAATGGTTTTTGGGAATAATTTAATAATTTAATTTATTTAGTTAAAATCAAATACTGTGAATACAGCCTCGGTTAATGTAGACATGCCTTTATCATTATGTATACATCCACCCCGCGAGAAGTGGCTGGATCTGTTGGATGAAAATTCGAATCAACTCCCTCTTTTGTTATGTAGAGTGGATTTACAGTCTAATCAGACCCTACTTGAGAAATTAGCCTTGAGTGTATATCATAACACCATCCGACTCAATTTGAATAGATATATCCTATCTGCCCATGGTAAATGTATTGGAAAACGAAAGATGTCTATAAACTGGGTAGATTTATTCTTTGGCTAATCAATAGCTCTATATATTAATTGAAAACGTAGCATATATGAAAAAAAGCATTGGGTTATAAATTTAAAACCCTAATAGGCGTCTTATATACTAAATTGACTAGATCAATATAATTAGTCTATAGCAAGTGGTATTCCGTTGATATAGAGAGATTAGTAACGGAATAGTGAGCTACAATCATTTCTTTCTTTTGAAACGTCTGACAGTTAGACTTCCGATCGTACGCTTGTCATTTAACAAGCAGCAAAATGAAAGGAGTTTTCTGTGTAATAGAGGACAACGACTTGTTGCACAACACTACATAACACAACAGAACAATCATATCATCCCGTCGTTCCAGCACAAGGGATACAGACAGAATGGGAAAAAAAAAGTAGGCGTTTATTTTTGTAATACCTCGTTTGCGCCACATAAAAGTTTTGTCCATAACGTTTGATTGTAGTGCGACTCGTGCATATGACTAAAAAACAGCCGAAGGAATGAGTAAGTGGCGCTCTAACGTCCAAGCCTTCTCTCTTGTTGTATCCAGTATTCAGTAGCTTTTTTATTGAGCTAGAGATGCAAAATTTCTGTCTTTGAGCGAATGCAAAGTCAACTGGATTAAATTCGCGTAGCTTTGTTGCTCCAAAAATGAGAAGAGCCGCTAGACGACAATAATTCTAGCTTCTCATAACTAATTCTCAGATACAGCATACTAACAGAAATTTTGTGCGTCTATTAAAGGTTCAATGCTTGATGTGCAGAGCAACAAAGCCGCATATCATCTATTTCCGAAAGAAGTGATGTAACCACGACACTGAAAATGTTGACAGATTTATCGATCTCTATAGGTTGCTTTCCTTTTCATATTTTGGCTGGGTCTATTCTGCTTTTGTTAAGTCGATGAACTTGTACATTTTCCAGCCCCATCATCGGTTTGTTGCATGGGAACATATCTTCCTTTGGCGCTAATAGTCAAAGAATAATTGATGAAACATATTCCTGACATAGGTTTTTTTTGTAACAGCCTGTGTAGTGATGGACACTGACCCTAGTAAAGTGTTTCTCTTCTTACTCCATATCTTGGAACTATGAAAGGCAGATTTCGATATGTCATGTTGTCGTTCTCGTTACTTGGGACCCATAAACGGGCCTTTGTAGATTCCGGATAAGTTAATCGGTACGCACTCTATTATTGGGTGTTGGAATTATAAGCGACACGTGCAATTATTTGTACATCAAAATAAGGTTTTCGTGTTGATGGCATATCTAAGTTCATGAGTAAAATTTAGTTTAACTTATATGAAATGATAAAATCGAAAATATAGAAAGCTATAGTTAACAAAAAAGCCAGTTTTCCGATATTCTGTATCAAGAGCTAAGCACTGTAATATTTAAGATTGGGAATTGCCAACGCACCGTTATTCAAAAGGCAGTTGCTTGGTAGACTCTACAGATTTGTTACATTGAGGCTACATGGGAATTTTTCAGCATGATGCGGGAATATCTCAATCTATGAGCTCGGCTAGGACATAAAGTGCACTGGAAACTGTAGACTTGCCGTTTTTGTCCTTTAGTACACAATTGATGTAATAAGCAGAGACTGTTACGGGCTCTGCCCATTACTGTGTGGCTGGGCTTTCTTTCGGGCCAAGCCTTACATAGTATGCAGTAGCTCACAGTTTTGGCCAA
>MCFK01005968.1:0-15985 GCA_003610855.1 Erysiphe neolycopersici | reverse complement strand
AAAGAGATGTCTGAGAGGCCTTATTGTTTGTGTTAATCAATCCAAGATAGACTTCATGAACAACACATTGAGCTCCCTTCCTCTCTGACTTTGACTCTGACTCTGACTCTGACCCCAGGCCCACCACGCCTTTTGATAATATTTCTATTTCCCTTTGATATATATACCTATCTATGTATGATATTTAGATCAATCCCACGAAGGAAGGATAGATAGCTAGCCGGTTTGACTCGGTTTTACCCTTGAAATTTCCACCAGCTAGCTTTTCTACTGTAGCCTTCTCTTCTATTAAAAAAAAAAAGAAATTAAATAAATAAAAAAGTAGACATGGAAACTGCGGTACGTGTGGGAAACCCCTCAAAGAGCTACCAACACGAGGCGCATATATATATATATATCCATCTGTAACGGTATATCTTTTTTTTTTTTTTCCTATCCTTTCCCTCCAGGAGACAGACAAGACGTTATCAGGAAATCAAACTTCACTGACTGCTCTGGACTCTGACTGACTTACTGCTTACTGGGGAGAGAATTAATCATCATCATCATAACAAAGAAAGCCAACATAGTCTATCTATATAATCCATCATCGCCGTAACGGGAGCTAGCTAGCTAGCTGGTTAGTTGGGGTTAACTAACTAACTCTGAAAAAAAAACTCACTCATGAGGAATATGATCTGATATCTGTCACTCACTCACTCACTCACTCTGTGACTAAGTAATGCGTGTTGTGTTTCTATTTATTGGCTTTTTTTTTTTGATTGAAGATAAACTTCGAAGTTCGTAGAAGGGACACCACGACCAGGTTGAAGAAACGCTGTCTTCAACCCCTACTTACTATATATATATATCCTCAATGAACCTTTTGCAAATTACACTATTATTAACTCATCTCAAGCAAGTTGTAAGTTTCTTCTTCATCACTGACTTAGCTTTCCCTTCTGATGAGTCAAATAAGTTGTTTGCCCTTTCACTTGTTTGGGAACAAGAGCTAGCTAGAGCTAGATTTACCCAAACCCCCCCTTCAAAAAAAGTCTCCATAGATAGCATCGAGAGCAAGCCATATAGTAAGGTTAACAATTTAATTTTTAAACATCAACATCACCGATTTATTACTCTTGCATTGCCGCCTAGAATTATTCGACCTGAGCAAATTTGAAAGACAGAGACTAAGTTAGAAATTCTCGCTGTGAAGTCCAGTCATATATATTAAATGCTAAGAAAATACTGCAGTCAGAAAATTAGTTGAATTGTTTTGTTTAAGAAAGTCGAATTAAGTATAAAAAACACAAAGATTAAGCATAGATATTGACCTTCATTATTCTAGTTACATTTATTTTGATTTAGGTAAAAGGTTTAGAAAGCGATATGGTGAAAATGAGTTGCGGTCGCTTGTGAGCCACATAAGTTATTTTCGTAAGGTATATTGGGTTATCTTTATTGCCCCCCCCCCCCAAAAAATCATTTCAAAAGTTAACCTTCTTCTAAACTTCTGTGTAATACGCCTTTTTGAATTAAACTGGTAAATGTATATATGTGTATTCTAGTTCAAAGTATAAATTGTTAGTGAATCCTAGAATAGCTCAAGGATTTGATTGTGCATTAGTATTCAACATTTCATTGCACTTCTTCGAACTCAAATTTCTCCCATTTTGTTAAAATAAGTATCTGGGGCTTTTGGACTAGATGGTTGAATAGGTAAAATCATGGATATAGAAGTAAAAAAATCCCAATTGTTCCTAACAAAAATATTAAGGGTCCTACTCTTTTTTGGAAATATAGGTTACGGCCAGGGTTTTTCACTAAAGACGAGATATTAAAATGGGGCTAAATGTGTTAGAGCATAAATTACTTGAAGGATTGACAGCCTGGTATCTATTAATACCTAGATCAATTCAATTATAAATTAAGCTTGAGTAAATAAAATAATTCAACTCGGATGAAAAGTACGTAAGTATCTCATGAAAGTTCATAAAGGAGGCGCCGCTGGATCTTCTAGACATTGATCAACTCGCATTAGCTGTTTTCCAGTTGATTTAGCAATGGCAATAAACCTTGGTAGGTAATTAACCGTTGTATCGTAGAGATAGTGCCTGTGTAATTAGAGATTAGCACCTGAAATCTGGAAAAAATACTTTAGAAACTTACATGACGACTAAACTTCCTCCTTTATCTACATCGCTCTGAAAATTTGTTATTTGATTTTCAGGTGTAGGACTTGTTGCCCACAAATAATCTTGAACATCAACACTCCACATAATAAATTTGCTTCCAGGGATTAAGCTCTGTAGACGTTGCCTAACACGTGCCCCTTCTGTTCCAAAGGGTGGTCGAAAATATGTGCTTGTAATTCCAAGGGTTTCTCGTACAGCCTGAATATCTTGATCGATTTCCCAATCTATAGCAGCTAAGGAAGGCAGGCCTTCCATAGGAGGGTGTGTGAAGGAGTGATAGGCCACTTGATGACCTGCGTCGAGCATTCCTTTGTATACACCGGTAAGATTTGTACTAGAATCTCGAAGTGCTGCACCCACAGTAAAAAATGTTACTTTTATTCCGGCTTCGGCAATGGTTGAGACAACACGTTGAGCGAATTTAGGATCTCCATCATCAATAGCAAATGCGAAAGAATTAGGTCTAGTACAAGAGAAAATGAGTGGGGATGTTGCTAGCTTTGATGGTACAAGGAAGTCATTCGGCACATTTTTGACGATTTCAATTCTAGAAATCGTGGTAGGATTGCTTGAATAGAAGCCCTTCAAGCTAAATCCTATGCTCTTACTACGATCGATAGCAAAATGAGTTATTGGAACAAATATGTCGGTCTTCGCAGGGTTACTATATCGAGCAGCCTCTACTGAATCCCAAGTAAATGGATTTGGTTGAATTTTTTCATTGCACGTAGGGTTATGTTGTTGAAGGGAAACAGTAAAAGCATTACTTCCTGAGAAGGAAATGTGAAGATAGCCATCTTGTAGAGGAGTTAAATCCATACAACCGTTGGCCAACTGGGTATACCATGATGAATCTGCGTTCCTTTTTGTATTGATGGTTAATTTTGAGTTGGAAATTTGAAAGGCATTTTGATCATCACCGCCATGATAAAAGCCCAAATTATTATTGTTAATGTTAGAGAACGTATCTATTACAGAATTAGAAGCACCTGTAGTAGGCGGAATCTTTGTATTAGGCTCTGCAGGTTCTAAAGTTGGGGGAGGAACATAAGCGGTTCCAGTGTTACCACAATACAGCGCAATTGGTCCAAAAGTTATAGATCTATCGAGACCAGTAAATAATAGAGTCACCAAGTGATCAGTATCCAGCCCTGGAAATTTAGAAAACGGAATTTGGTAATATTTTTCGGTGCCATCGAAAGTCCAACCCAAATCTCTTGATGTTAGGGCAACATTTTTGGGGTTGGTATTTGAGCAGGAAGCATCACTCGACAATTCAATTCTTAGAGTTGTTCCAGGCTCTGCAATAATTGGTAGGCCGATACCTCCCCACTGATTGGTTGCCTTCAAACAACCGATCTGTGTGTACCAATATGAATTGACATTTGCAGGAACCAATGTTAGATGGTGATCAGCAACTATGACACTTGTTTGAGTATCAACCCTTCCTGTTACACCACTCATCGTGCCATCATCTGATGAAGGCAATAAAGCAGCATTGTAGAATAAAAAAGTTAGACGTGATTGAGAGACAAAGTCATCAAGAAGAAATGGGGTACATTCAGCAGCAACTTGACGCGTAAGAAGGGCCTGAGATGCGGCAGTTTTACTGGATTCGATGTGAAAACTAGAAGCTGATGACATTTCATAACTATTAGCACAAACCAATTGACTCTCGCCGATTTCCCAGAATCCTGGAGTGAGGTCTAAAAGTTTAATTGATCGTACAGCGTTAAGATTCGCGCCGCTAAAGATGCTCAAAGGAACCTCGTATGTCCGGGTATGATCGGTCGCAAGAGTCAAGTTAGTGAAGTAACTTGTAAACCTAGTCGTGAAGCATGAAGATGATGTCTGTAATTCGATCGTAAGAGATGCATTGGCTGGTCCTTGGAGCAAAAGGTTTAAAGCAATGTATCCCTCACTTTCAATTTTTCTACAGACATCTATGGATACATAGATACCTGCACCGGCCGCAATGAAATCGACTCTTTTCCCTGGAACATCTCTTCTAAGATCAGTAATTACACCGTCATCTATAGAATGGTTACAGAAGTGTCATCTATTGTTTATTTTGACTCACTGTGAGAGCGGAGCAGTGACGACTCACTAGCTCGAATAGTATCAACATTATTCTCAAGTAAAAGATTCTTAGAACATGCAGCATATATGTAGCTAGTCCATAGCACTACTGCTAAAAGAAAGTATATTTTCATAACGGCCAAAGAATGGACATGAGGGAGAGATGGACGGATAGATTGTCTTGACGATGCAAAAATAATTTTGCAACAATGGGCAACGACGACATACTAATATCATCGATTCCAACTCGAGAATCCCGAGCCCACTGCATTAAAATCTTTAGTCTCTTTCATGTAAACTAAACACTGAGAGGCGGTCTTAGCTCAAGCATGACGGACCTTGCAAGTCTAACCGACTCCTTATTCTTTTTCTTCAGGGGCCTGTCCCTAAAAAGACATCTAGCCCATCGGCACTTTGACACAGTGTTTAGGATAGGATGATAAATCCATGTCTGATCAAGATTTCCTCACTAAACTCTTCAGCTTCATCTGATAAATCCATTGTTTTCGACTAGGCAATCCCGGTTTCAATTCAATTTTCTAAGATCGGTTAAATAATTATTAGGTTCACGAATTTTCGAGAATTATCGGCCAATTAATTAACATTTAATGATAGAGTTAAGAAAGCAGTGATGATGAAGCCGGGAATTATTGGATTTAGCATCTCAAAGTGGCTTATTGTGTGTGACTAATATTTTGTCAATGTAACTCCAGTATTCCGAGGCCTTCAGTGTGATTTGATTTAAAGCTATGGCCATAATAAGGTGGCGCGCGGATGATGGATATGTGATATGGATGACGGAATTTAACGCTGCCAGACTCAACCAAATTTGGAATATTTTCGGAATATCTCAGGTCATCTGATAATTAACGAAGATCCTACTTCAGATTGTACGTCAAACGTGCCGTGCCGTAGTTCTCTATTTATCCCGTGACTAATCAATCGGCTTTGGCATTCGTCTCCACCAACGATGCTAAAACTAAAACTCGAATTATATGTGAGAAAAGGTAGCGTTTAAAAGATGCCACTTGTACAGTTTGACCAGGGACTAGAGTTCTTGGTGTTTAGTTTAAATTTCTGACTGAGCGTTACATAATATCTATCCTAGATATTCAGAGACCGGAAGACGTTTTAAAGTTTGACGCGTTATTATCGCGACTTAATGCTCGAAATTACTGTAAATAGCCCGATTGTAGTTTTAAATCAACACAATTTCAGTCTTTTCTCGGAAAACTAGGGTGGAAATTTCCGCAGTGGCTGATTGTATAGATATCTGCACGATAAAAGTATAAGTTGTTCGCACTTCGTGGTCTGGTGTCATCCAATTCCCATGAGCCGTGGAAATTTGTCATTAATGTGTTTCGCAACTAACTGGTAATTTAATGTGTATTTTGCCCAACTACAGTATATACATTACAACCAACATAATATTTTATTTATTGTAATGAAATCGTAGTGAGTAGCCTATCTCACTCACTGTACCCGTACCCATCCACTAAACCTATCATATGCTTCACTAAATTAATTCATACACCGAGTCACTCAAATTCCAAGGGGTCTAAAATATTGATTGTCGCTTAACCACCGAATATCCTATCCTTCCTCTTCCTTTACTAACAACTGCACAACACAAAGTCGAATGGGACTCGGTATCTCAGATCTCAGACCTTTAACGATCGATACTATTTGAAAATTTAGCAAGATACGATAACTCCGCTAAAATTCATGGTGTCAACTGTCAGGCCCTCAACTCCAGATCCCAGAATAAGTTACATGGTTGTGTTTGTTGTTATTCTTGTACATAGTCAATAAATAAATAGCTTACGTAATTTTGGCGAGGGCCCGTAACGATGCGCCGGGAAATTTCCAAGGAATTGGACAGAGTTCGTACGTGCAAGCATCGAGGGTCACTCGTTATTCATCAATACTGTTCTGGTCGAAACTCAAGTTAATTTATCTATTATTACAAGGGCCATACAGTTTTGGAATACGGGTGTTTTCCGTGATATTTTGATTTGATTATATAGAATCTACAAGCTTATTCTTACTAAATATATATTATTCACGAATCTGTAACACATTAAATACACATTATTGTTAAACCGGGCAAAATGAATATTAATTACACGTTTTTATTTCTTTTTTACTTTTGGGACCTCAATTAATGACACCCAGGCTTGGTCGCATTTGGAAGGTAAATTGCTGATTAGCTCTTAACATTTTACGAGTAACTGACAAGCTTTTCTTTCCAAGGATTGAGCCATGTATTAAGAACATAAGTCTTAACGACCTGAGGAGTATGTTCGGATTCATTAAACTCTGTAACTTTCATATTATACTCAATTACGGAATTTGAATTGAGAAGGGTTGTAAACTCTGTCATGAATGAATGCCATGTTTCTTCAGTACCAAAGCTTTGCTTGCAGTTTACTAGTACATTTTTGTTGACATGCCATCGACAAAGGATGGATTTTGTTTTTTCATGCGAGAACAATTTATCAATGGCATTGATCAGAGCCCGTTCACAGTCTGTTTTAATTACTTCAGGCCAATTTAAAAGTGTATGTTTTAAATAGCTCTCTAATGCCCAATAGTAATCTTCCTCTTTTTCTTCGGCCAAGAAAGCAAAAGCTATCCAAAAAGACTTCTGATTTCTATCTATGCCTATTATGCATAGGAGAGGCATTCCGAATCTGTTGGTCTTAAATGTGCAGTCCATTACCAGCACTTCTGGTTTTTCTCTAGCCCAACGAAGAGAGTCTTTGGAGGCCAGGAACAAACACTTAAGTTGTCCGTTGTCATATAGTTCATATTCGTATATCCAATCGGATTGCTCCATATTCTGTAGTAAGGCTTGTACCGGTGTTCGGCCCAACAGTTCCAAACGTTTATTTTTTTGCTCAATATTGAATATATCCTGGGCAATTGGACGTCTATCTGTTGTTGAATTAAGACAGATGAAAGTATTTCGAGGCTTAGTAAAGCTTGCATCTAGTGCTTTTATTTGCAAAATTTCCGTATCTTTTAGCTTTCGGTGCTGTGGAAAACTGTATAAATTGGTAGTTGGTCCATGGTTGTCAGTTGCATGGCATCTATCAGCTTGGTTCCTCAAGTCCCAGCCTCCTCTATCTTCCAATATTAGCTCGGCTGCATTAAAGGCAAAATTGCAGCCGGTTTTATGCGTGGTCTTATTTCGCTCTCTGTTAACCGTTGTACATTTATATGTTTTCCCTCCATAGACACAAGCAACTTTAATCAATCGTCGTAATCTATGTTAGAATTTGCTATAAGTTTCTACAGAGGAATAGTCTCAAAGAACAATGTGTAAATCTTTAATAAGATTGTGTTTAACTGAGTATAGAAATAACGATTTCTCTTCAATCTAATTCTATTGTTTAATATATATATTAATATACAAAACTTCAGCATATTATTATTTTTATTTACATAGAATATTCAAAGTCAACACAAATAATAGTTGTCTGTCCAACTAAATAAACATCCAAGACATATCAACTCAGTTTCTGTTGGGATCAGTCCCATCAGCCAAACATTATCTTTGATGTAATAGATATAAATCATAGTTAACCCTTAGACTTACTAAAGCCAGGAAGAAAACAGCAATGATGATCTTGTTGATCAACTTCCAAAATAGGGAATATTTTCCAACAATCTATCTTTACGGAAACGTACGGTAGCTACTGAGAGCGCAAAGCCATTATCAAAAGAATACTTTTGAGCTGACCCTAGACGAGACTCAAATGAATCGAAGTGGCCCTCTGGAGGTAGCTGCATACTATAAACCTCATTTCGAATGATTCGGGATATATCCCCTGTTTTAAAATTCTGCTTAGCATTACATTAGCCTCGAGTAACGTTTTACTACGATTTTTAAAAGGTTTACTTTACTAGCGGTATAGAATTCCAATTGAAAATATATACTAGGTAAGAATAAGAATAGTTTAAAGTTATCAGGCTTTCAATGTAGTTTTAAAATTCTGCTATGAGTGGTTGTGTATCCTGTAACTGTGACAAGGTTGGGTGTATTCTCTATTCACAATAACAAGAATTTCGTATCTAGGGCAACGATACAATTCAAAGGAATTACGTAAGTTTATGACACAGCAAGATTGGGAATTAATGAAGATATTACGTGGGGTGGTAATTGTAAAGTTACCCCAACTAACCACATGCACAGCCTGTAACAGTTTCATGATTTATTTTTCTTGTTTGAATATGATGATACACTTAGGAAGTGTTATTGATACATGTATATGGAATTTAATGATATATATGATACGGAAGTCATTCGAGCGAGAGTAGAGAAGAATTTTGGAAGATCGATTTTAGATTCAGATATATTTTTTTGGACAATAAATGAGAGGTTCAATCTTACACACACGCTGGCACATGAGTTGTAAGCTTACAGTACATGGCTACCCAATGCTCATGTGCTACAACATTCTTGGCTACAACAAGCTTCTGCTGCCAATTAATGAACTGATTCTTTATGAAAGGCTCAACAGAGTTGACAACTGTGAAGAGTTCGCCTAGAAGCCCAACTATGCTCTTAACGCTCTATGAGCACTCTCGGTCCGTTTGGTTGAAGTGGTTCCAAGATCGAGAACCTGGTTGGTATAAAATTTTATAATATTTTTACTTCAGGGTTGAAAACAGGTATTATGTAGGTAGACTACTATTTTATGTTAGTGTTTTGTCAGGTTTATGCCAATCGAAGTTGTCGTATTGATTCCGATATTTATTTTATAAGTTACTACAGTAACTAATATAATGAGCCTAAGATATGGGACAGTTTACATACATCATCCCTGCGGGTGTAAAAATATGAAAACCGGGTGTCAACAGTTGAGGTCCCTTATTTTTTTTTCATTTATTGTCCCAATTTGATGCCTTATTGGCCCATACCGATGGGTTTCTAATCTACATTTTTAAATGAGAGAATACCTTAGGGTAAAAGCCCCTGTATCTGTGAATTATTCTTTTTTTTTTTTGAGAAAATTTTACCAACCGAAAGTGCACCCATACTGTTATGTCCAGTGTGAACTTCGTCTCATTACTTTTTTCTTTACTCCCGCCTTTGGCCAACTACTCTTACGATTTCTGTAGAAATTCGCAACTGTTCGAGCCATCCGTCTTTTTGGATCCATCTCGTGATTCTAGTGATGTCTTCTGAGCTATTGATCATAGCTTTGAAAGACCTTATCTTTTGCCTGAAGCAGCGCAGTATTTCAACTCTACCTTAGGCACATTTAGGACAATATATAATAATGTGCTATACATTTTGGGATTGATATCCATATGAGCATTCTGGGATTCGTACTCCTGGGACCCTTCTAAGGTAAAAATAAGAGTTGAGCCCAATATGCTATGTTCTTAATTGCGTGGCTATGCTACTTTGGGCCCTACTTAGATTTCGATGGAGTTCGGATGGTGTTCCTCCATAGTTCAATTTTCTTCTGTTTGATCTCCTATCTAAACAGATGTTAGCTGCTTTTTGTATGTCATGATTTACAGATGCTCGATAGCTAGAGCGTTGCATTAGTTTTTGATTTGTCTAAGAATTCGCCCACTTGTGATTTGCCGCAATTATACTAGTCTTTTTTTGCATTTTGAGACCCAGTACTTTCACAAAAGACTACTCATTCAACGATGTCATCATATTTCGTTTTAGCACGTTAATCGTCCTTACGTGTGCCACGCTGAGTTATGTTTTCGCAAGCAGCAGTTATGGTCTGTTTGACTGGTTGTCTTTTCAATAGCCCAGTGAACTGAATCCTCCGTTGTTTTTAGTAGATTTTTATTGGGAGAGAAGAAGTTTCATATTATAACACTCTACTACTGGTAGACATATATTCCACAGTGACTTTTTTCAGGCATTTATTTCAAATACTTCTCAAGGGTTTCACAATTTTTTTCGGGAATTTTACCGTTTAGCCCGTTTTCGGCCCATATCGGAGATCCATACGCGAGGGCCAGTCTCACTAACCGATTGTATAATAACTTAGCTTTGTGAAATGTTGCTTCCCAGGTTGATTGTGCGAGCCTGTTCAATGCTCGCACTTGTAAATCGGCCTTCCACTGTACATGTTTTATATCAGAACGCCAGTTCAGTTTAAGGTATAAATGAATCTCAAGTTTGCGAAGAAAATCTGGGGGTTAGTGAGATGGCTCTGTATTATTATAAGGCTTGCATATTATGTTTTTTCCTTGCTCTTAAAAATGCATCAACTGATACTCGTTGAGTGCGAATTTGACTCCATGAGTTCTAGCCCATAACTCACATGTCTCGTGAAGCTGCTGAAGTCTCTGACAGTTATCTTCTGTTGTATCCGACCAAGTTAGTATATTTGTATCATCTGCAAATCCCACAGCTGAGGAAGTTTCTATCTGGAGAGTTGGAAGTAGTGCACTTGCAAAGATTAGGAAGAGATTGGGTATGAGGGAATAAATAGCCTTGTGGGTTTCCAGTGCTTGTCTGTTATTGGTCTCCTTTGAATGTGCCTAGAACCATCGCAGTGGTTCTCTATTTTTGAAATGATAAAATATAAGTTGTTATCCAGCTCGGGATTTGTTTTTCTCTCAGCTTGTGGACAAGTCTCTGATGCGACACATCGTCGACCGCCCCAGAAATATCGAGGCTGAGGATCGACACCACTTTTTTTATCATTGCCTCATGTAATGTGAACCTGCTCCGTTAAAAGCTCTAGGGCCGTAAGAGTTGACCTCTTAGCTCAGGCACCCGTTTATTCCACTGGAAGGCCGTATTTTTCAGCAGCTTTGGAGATTCGATTTGCAACCAGTTTTTCTTAGAGCTTAACTTTCGTATTCAGGAATGCTAAAGATCTATGAGCATTTGATGTATCGTAACTGAGTTTTTATGGGTTTCAGAGAATGATTGTCAGAGATTCTTTAAGTTTTTTGGGGTGGTATCCTTGAGAAAGACATGCGTTGAGTATATCTTTGAGTATAACGCTCACCGACCTTGTTTAATATAAGGAGTCGCTTAGGGATTCCATGCGGGCCAGGTGCCTTATCGTTTGGGAGTTTGCTTGTGTCTTCTTCAATTTCTGCTTCCTCAATGTGGTTGGAGGTCAGTTCGGGTATGTCTAGATAGATAGCTCCTTAAATACCTAATTACACATTACTAATGATGCAATTCTGCTGCTAATATTGGCCTCTTGTTATTCCACACATCAAAAGCAAAGTCACTTAATTTTTAGATGAGGTTAGCCGAATCATTAGGGGCATTTGAAATTTTGAAATCGTCATATGAGTAAGGGGTGTAAAATTATAGATTTGATGCCCTAAAGCCTTATATTTTATACCTTGGCAATATCATCAGCCTTGTCTCAAATTTACTTCGTAGCGTAGTGAAATTTATTAGACGCAATACACTTCAAGTTCTTACGTATGAAATCAAGATTGTGGTCATGTCGGGTCGTCGAGACTTTCTTAATCAACCAGCGCCAGAAAACTACGTTGCTGGCTTAGGTCGTGGTGCGACTGGGTTTACAACCCGTTCAGATCTAGGTCCGGCGCGTGAAGGACCCAGTGAAGACCAAATCAAAGAAGCACTTGCTAAACGTGCAGCTCAACTTGGAGCGGCAGCTCCAACTGCGTACGGAGTTCCAGAAAAGAAAGACGATGATGATGATGATGAACGATTCCAAGACCCAGAAAATGAGGTTGGACTATTCGCAGGAGGGGCTTATGATAAAGATGATGATGAGGCAGATCGAATATATCAAGAAGTTGATGAAAAAATGGATAGGCGTCGAAAAGCAAGAAGGTTTGTCCACTCAATATAGCAATTTATCCCTTCCAACTCCTTAATACAGATAATTATTTGTATGTCCGAAAGATGAGCAATTACCGACCTTTTTAACTGCAGGGAAGCCCGCCTTAAGGCCGAGTTGGAAGAATATGAGCGCAATAATCCAAAAATACAACAGCAATTTGCAGACTTAAAGCGAGCTCTAGGAACAGTCAGTGATGAGGATTGGGCTAATTTACCCGAAGTTGGCGATTTGACTGGTAAGAATAGGAGGAATAAACAAGCGTTAAGGCAGCGGTTCTATGCTATACCTGATAGTGTCATAGCTAGTGCGCGAGACTCTGGAGAGCTAGGTACAACAGTGGCAGATGATGAGCCTGTTGGGGGAGATATGTCAGATGGAACCATGACAAACTTCGCAGACATAGGTGCAGCACGAGATAAAGTTCTTCAAGTTAAACTTGACCAAGCTTCTCTCGGAACTGACTCTGTTGTTGCTGGAAATGCAACGAGCATTGATCCAAAGGGGTACCTTACTAGTCTTGCTAAGTCACAAATAAATGAAGGAGAGGCGCAAGTGGGTGATATCAAACGAGTACGTGTCTTGCTAGAATCTGTCATACGAACAAATCCAAAACATGCTCCTGGCTGGATAGCGGCGGCACGTTTAGAAGAACTTGCAGGTAAAACAGTAGCTGCAAGAAATGTGATCGCACGTGGTTGCGAGTTTTGTCCTAAGAATGAGGATGTTTGGCTTGAAAACATCCGACTCAATAATAATTACAATGCCAAAATTATTGCTGCAAATGCAATTAAAAATAATGACCATTCAGTGCGACTCTGGATTGAAGCTATGAATTTGGAATCCGAACCTAGAGCTAAGAAAAAAGTAATCCGGCATGCTCTAGATCATATTCCACAATCAGTTATGCTGTGGAAGGAAGCTGTCAATTTAGAAGAGAACTCTGATGATGCTCGACTGTTACTTGCAAAGGCAACAGAGATTATTCCCTTATCAGTCGAGTTATGGCTGGCCCTTGCACACTTGGAAACCTCTGAAAATGCACAAAAAGTTCTAAATAAAGCACGTAAAGCCATACCTACATCCCATGAGATTTGGATCGCTGCAGCTAGATTGCAAGAGCAAATGGGCAATGCAAATAAAGTCAATGTAATGAAACGTGCAGTTCAGGCACTTGCTAAAGAATCTGCTATGTTAAAACGAGAGGAGTGGATTACCGAAGCAGAAAAATGTGAGAAAGAAGGTGCAATTCTCACATGTGCAAATATTATCCGCGAAACACTTGGATGGGGCCTTGATGAAGACGATGATCGAAAAGAAATTTGGATGGAAGATGCAAAAGCAAGTATTCATCGTGGTCAATATGGAACTGCACGGGCAATCTATGCCTATGCATTACAGGTGTTTGTTAATAGTAGGAAGTTGTGGCTTGCAGCAGCTGATCTAGAAAAAAACTATGGTCAGAAAGAAGCTCTTTGGAAGCTTTTAGAAAAATCAGTAGAGGCCTGCCCCCAGAGTGAAGTCCTCTGGATGATGCTAGCCAAAGAAAAATGGCAGGCAGGAGAAATTGATAATGCGAGGCGAGTACTTGGCAGAGCTTTTAATCAAAATCCCAATAACGAGGATATTTGGCTAGCTGCCGTCAAACTAGAGGCAGAAAACCAACAATCTGAGCAAGCAAGGGAACTCCTAAAGACAGCACGACAAGAAGCTCCAACAGACCGGGTTTGGATGAAAAGTGTTGCATTTGAACGACAATTAGGAAATAGTGAAGGCGCTTTGGATCTTGTTAACCAAGCTCTTCAACTATTCCCTGGTGCTCCAAAGTTGTGGATGATTAAAGGGCAGATTTACGAAGGAGAAGGAAATCTACCTCGGGCTAGAGAAGCATACAGTACGGGTACAAAAGCATGTCCTAAGTCAGTGCCAATATGGCTATTATATTCAAGACTCGAAGAGCGGGCTGGAAATCTTGTGAAAGCCCGAGGTGTTCTTGATCGAGCACGGTTAGCTGTTGTTGGCTCTCCAGAACTATGGACCGAATCAATAAGAGTTGAAAGAAGAGCCAACAATATTGGACAGGCAAAAAATCTAATGGCACAAGCTTTACAACAAGTTACAAATAGTGGTCTTTTATACTCAGAGGCAATCTGGCATCTTGAGAATCGGACACATCGTAAACCTCGAGCATTAGAAGCTATAAAAAAAGTTGATAATGACCCAATATTGTTCGTTACAATTGCTAGAATTTTCTGGGGAGAACGAAGATTAGAAAAGGCACAAAACTGGTTCGAAAAAGCCATTATACTTGATAGCGATCTTGGTGACACATGGGCTTGGTATTACAAATTCTTACTACAGCATGGAACTGAGGTAAGCTCTAAATGTTAATTAATACTTGCCTTTAGTCTAATAACAAATAATCTAGGAAAAACGAGCTGACGTTCTCTCTAAATTTATCTTAAATGAGCCAAGACATGGTGAATTTTGGCAGTGCGTTGCTAAAGATCCAAAAAACGCTGGATTATCTTTGGAAGAGATTCTCCAACTTGTAATCGGGAAACTAGAGTAGGGAAGGTGTTATTAATATCTTGTATAATAAAAAATTTGAGATCTTGAGTGGTGTTAACAGAGAAAAAAAGGAGTATTTTTTTAATGGACTATTATTGCTAATTCTTTCTTGTGAACAAAATAGATAAATATACATTCACTTACAGCTACCTACCTACCTACTTCATTTTAAATTGAAGTTAGATCGGATCATAACAAGTAAATATCAGTAGTGGTTCCGGTTCTATGGTTTTTGAATTCTAGAATCAAGAAAACAAATTTTTAACGTGACGTTTATCAATATGGTTTATACTCATCATTGCCGTAAACAAAAATTTCAACAAGAGTATAGAAAGATCGTGTATAAGCAAGCAATGGGTCATAAAAAAGATGAATAGACAACATCATATTGGTTCTTCTCACATCTACACATGAATTTTTTAATCATCATAACTGATCGTTTTTTCAAATGTGATAAAAGATAATCAGGATCATTCCTATCTCCTGGATAGATGCTCCTTTAGTCCTTTCAAGGGGGGGTGGGGGGTTGGGTTAACAAAAGATCTGACAAACGAAAGTTGCGATCAAGATCTCCCAGTTTAACGTGATATTACAACAAAGTATGCTAAGACAAAATATTGGGAAAGTATTGTTTGTACCAATAGTGAGATGTTAAGAAAATCTTGGTCTGAAAAGAGAAAGAAAAAAAGGGACTCAAAATTCATAAAATCCGTTGCAGGAGAGTAGTACCGAAAACAGTAGCGCATACCTCTATCCAGAGAAATCGTAAAGAAACGGAGTGCGACTAAATGTTCAGAACTCAAGTCAAGATTGTAGAAACCGAGAGCTATGGTTAATACTGTGGATATAACGGCGTATGGCGGAATCGGTCGGCGAATTTATTCCTAGAGCGTAATGAAGCAGCGTTTGGTCGACATTTGAGATTTTGACTGAGTATCATGTACATAATCATTTCTTGTTTTCTCTTCGTTCTTTAGTTATATATAGATTCTAAGTTAATAATTTAATCCTCTTTTACGACAATTCGTGACATATTCTGCCAATGGCATGTCAACCAAAACGTCCGTCTCAATAAGAAGAAAATATTATGCAAAGTCAGAGAAAGAACATGATGCGCATCACTCCAGGCACGATGCTGTTTGTGAAGAATTTGGAATGACTAGGCAAGTAAGTGCCTTAGGCACTTTGTCGCTTTGTTTACTAACTCCTAACATTTTGTACCTTTCCGCATAGTTGTAATCTCGCTTAAGGTCCTCACTTGCTGTTACCGCGCATTACTATTCCTCCAGGGTAGGTTTTGTCCAGTGGAGAAAACCCTTGCTTCAGGGGTCTATCCCTACTAGC
>MCFK01005965.1:238-10266 GCA_003610855.1 Erysiphe neolycopersici | reverse complement strand
GGTATTCCTTGATTGGTATTCCTGATCGAGTTGGGCGAACGAAACTGCAACGGTTGTTTGAGGGATGAGGTCCCCTACAATTTCTACATTTAGTAGCTGCCATACTTAAGTGTCTTGTACGCATAGTAGAGCCGCAATTTCTACAAGATGGTACTCCTGAGCAAATTTAGGAAGGGTTGTGGCCATTGCATCGTTTGCAAATTCCAGGGGCTTTTTCTTTTTGTATAGTATTACCGGTCCATATTCGTCAAATACTCTGAAGCCGGGTCTAGGAACCTTTGCAAAAAGAGCCATCCAAGTTTTATGTGAAGCAGCGGGGTTATTCTAACCATATAATTTTTAAAAATGAAGATCTTACTGAAGACATTCTCGGCTTCGTCCGCTAGCAATTTTTATTAACTTCTACTTTACCTTGCAAAAAACGCGTAGATACTGGAACCGTTGGCACTATCACTAATAACCAGTTCGTAGAGTACTCTAATTATGTCGGTAAATAAGCGAAATAAATAGTCTATTATTCGGTAGCTGGAAAATTAGGGTTGGGACTCTGACAGGGATTAAAAGGGGATGTTGAATAGACACTTGTATGTTATATAGATGGAATAGAGTAGAGAGAAAAGAGAGAAGAAACAACTGAAATTTACTGAAGAATAAAGGAATACATACATTCATATACAACTATCGACTTCGTGACGAACTTGCTGACTTCGTGATAGCTAACATATCGTAATACTTCGTGTTTTACCAATAAATTTTGTACCAAACATATAGAGACCATGTTATCCTTCCAAACTTTTTCCCGTAAATTATTACTACACAGACTAAGGGCAAACTCTGTATGAACTGGCTTAATCCTACCAATTGATGCGGGCAAGATCGCCAAATTCTTGATAATAATTTTGCCGATGCCTGCAGGAGAAAGGTTACGCTACCCATGTTCCTGCAGGAGACAGAGGAAGATTCATTTATCTGCATTGCCAATTGATGTGCCAGATGATGTCAATTTACCCAAAAATGATTGTCTTCAAGATAGGTTATTAGAAGCTTTGGGCTCGTTCAAAAGCTTTACATCAATGGCCATCTAAGTGAGTATCACGTGCTACGTACAGATTCCTCCAATCCTATCTAGGGACAAATGACGCTAGAGCCAAGTCTCTAGAGAAAGAAGCTTGCTTGCCTAAGCATTACATACCTGTTGCGAAGCGTTTTATGAAACAGCCAGCACTTAGTCTAGAGAGAGGATCTTAATCTAGTTTTCTGGTTTTAGATTGATGATTCAACCATATGTGATATTTTTGTTAGTTTCCTTGTGGGAAAATTCTATCGTGGGCATATGTTTGCGAAGTAATCGGCATTGTTTAGCCATGTAGTTAGTTTCTTGGCTCCTTCTGGTGTTCCAAGCAAATAAGGGATGAGAGATCTGATGGGTCCTCGGGGACGACCATCACGGCGCAGTAAGATTCTACAGTAGAAAAAGTGGAGTTGTGCCTTGGGTGACCCGCAGTGGTACTGTACATTTGCATTTTGGTGATTGAAGCGAGTATGATAATTAGCAAAGTCCTTGTGTCCAGTTCTAAAAGCTAATAGTTTGCCTAGTGATCTTCTGTTTAAATAAAGCTCTTTGGGTAGGAGGAGCGCAAAATTTATTTCGAGCTGGGTATATGACAAGGGAGCGTGTGTTTCTCATCATCTATCTATCTTTTGAGGATTTTGTCTGAGCTAATTGCCATTTTTGGAGGGAAGCCAGTGAGTATTTTTGGTGTTAGTCAGACAAGAGCATAGCTGCACCCCTTTTTGCCTCGGAGCCTGCTAGTACATTACCACTAATTCCAGTGTGGCTAGGTACCCAGTATATTTTGATTTTCCCCTCTGATATATGAGGAAGTCTATCTCTGGCTTTCCATTTCTTGGTAATTTCTAAAGCCTCTAGGTACACTGACTGTGATGTGAGGGTCAACGTTTTTTTAAGAGCCTTTTTGCTACTCCTTTATTATCTGTGAATACCCAGAGATCTTTGGAGAATCGGGTTGTTGGAAGTATAATCGCAGCCTTGATACCTGGGAGTGCAGCAAATGCTTCTGCATCTTCTATCTTCCCTAGATTGCCTAAGGGAAAGGCTCCTGACTTGATAAGACATCCGAGCTGATATATTGCAAAGCCTGCCCCTGCATTTCCATTGGATAGTTTTGAACCATCACAATAAATAGAGATATTATTTTTTGGTATTGAGTAAAGAAATTCTTGAAAGTTTCTAGCTCGTACTTGAGGTGTTCTTATTGACGGGTCAGAATGTGAAATGTTATTATGCAGAGTTTCTTCAACCCCCCAAGGAGGATGTACGATAGGATCAATTTGCTGACAGTGGAATTTGTGCTAGGGAGCGAGCGAATCGAGTCAGAGGCTGATATAAACGTAGTTTGCATGCTCGTCTATATAGAGGGTGTTGATCATCCAGGTGGCGAGCTCTAATGGCATTTCTTTGAGAGACG
Organism: Erysiphe neolycopersici; assembly: GCA_003610855.1. Classification (NCBI taxonomy): domain Eukaryota; kingdom Fungi; phylum Ascomycota; class Leotiomycetes; order Helotiales; family Erysiphaceae; genus Erysiphe; species Erysiphe neolycopersici. Next base: position 7,777 of record MCFK01005965.1, on the reverse strand, counting down.
TTGTCGAGGGTAATCTCTGCTGGACTAAGTCCCGACTCTCTCTCTGAGGAGCACTGGAGTAGGGGTTGTTCGGTACACAGGGAGTATAGCCCTTGCAGCTGTTGTGTAAACCTTATCTAAGGCTTTTAAATGTAAACTAAATTTATTGCTTATCAGCTTATCAGTTTATTTCCTTTAATTCTCTTTTTTCCCGGCCACCAGGTTTCAGCAGCAAAACGTGCGATGGGTAATACACAAGCAACGATAGCTTGTCTAGCGAGGCGTGGAGGGATTCCTCTTGTTGTGTTTCCCATGTAGCGAAGAGCATGAGCGACATTTAGGGCCTTAGAGGTCTGGATTGTGGCATGGCTTTTAAATGCAAGTTTCCTGTCGAAATATACGCCTAACCATTTGAGATATGGTCATTCGTCACTCTCTGTTATTATGAATTTAGTTGTGTTCACTGGTGGGCTTTTAAATTTGTCTTTATGACGCCTTGAAAAGTGCATTTGTTCTGATTTACGGGACTCAAAGGTTAAACCCTCCTCATGACCCCATTCCAGCGCATGGTTTATTGCTATTTCGATTTTTATTGAGTTTTCTTCCAGTGATGGGAATGACTCGAGAATAGCTACGTCGTCAGCGTAACCAAAAGCCATTTTAAGACTTTTTAGCTTGAATAAAGGAGAGATGTAGATCATGAATAAAATAGGTGAGACTGGGAAGCCTTGTGGCAATCCACAATTTATTTCTCCGGGGGGGCCAGTCTCGCCATCTTTTCTGATTGACACAGAGCGTTCAGTTGCAAAGGAGCCAATCCAATCGCAGAGGTTACGTGGCCATCCTTGTTCTCTTAGACGGTTTACAAGCCTACCAGGTAAGACCGCATCAAAAGCTCCTTTTATATCAAGAGTCGTGACAGATGACCCAAATATAATCCGACCCCTGTTAGTATGAACCCCTGCTATTGCGATATCCTCATTAGTGAGATATTTTTATTGGAATCAATTAAATCTACATACAACCACCAATATCTACGATATATCGTCAGAATACAGATTATCGTACTATTAGCTCTGAATAAATCATTTCCAGCCTGAACACGATTCCTCCAAAACGTTCCATCTCGATTAATGAACGCCGTGCTTTACGTAGCTGGGCTCATCGATAGAGCCCAAAGCCATGTCACAAGCAGTGTATTCAATGGTCCCTCGAACAATTTGGCTATCGATTAAGTCAGTCTTCAGTGTCTGAGTCCCTAAGTAATACATATACGATTCTCGACGAGATGACAAGCAATTCAGGTACTTATTGAGTGCGCGGAAACGACAGAAAATTTTCCTTCGAAATATATTAGGAGCCTTAAAGGACTTGAATCTATGTTTAAGAATATTCAGATACAATCGAAAGAGCCGAGAACTCTAGATAGTTGGATTACATAATACAAGCTCTTTGTACGATATCTTCAATATGACGATATAAATGCTCGCACGAATTACATCGTACTAACAGGGGTCAGACTGTAATTAAAATTTACAATAGGGAGCCTCAGACTTAAACCAAGTGTTCCTAAGCAAAAGCTTAAGGGAAAAATTGCTTAGTATTGATGTCATGACGCATTTTTCGAAAATCGTTGTGATATATTTCTATCTCAAATTTTGATATTCGGTGCATCAACTCTCATAAAATATTTTTGTGGTAAAATAAATATCACGTCAATTTTTGAAAAATGCGTCATGACATCAATATAAAGATTCTGATTATAAATCATAAGCAGATTTCCCCTTAAGTAATTGCTTAGGAACACTAGATTCAAGTCTGAGAGGCCCTATTATAAAAATTCCATATTTATGTAAGAAATGTCCGTCGTCTAAAATTTTGTTACTTCTCGTTTATCACGTCCAAGGGAAACACTTAGCCTAAATTGAAGATGGGGCGAGCTCGGGTAAACATTATTCTCTTTAGCTACGATGTGGCGATTACTAATAAATTACTGGCAGTTTTCTATGCTAACACCGAATCATAGCTTCCAATTAGAATTATAAAAAAGAAGAGAGATATAATCCATTAAAGGGTATGTGTCCTAAGATTCTTTGTACTTTACTGTTGCACATAGTGGGTCAGACTTCTTAAGATCATCACTAGTGTTTGTATTTACTATGAGATGTAATGTAATAGGTACAACTTGAGAAACGTGATTAAATTATCTCCATGATATGATTTTGTTAACGTAGTAGACAAACAAGCAATATCTGTCATGAAGGTTAGCTTGGATTGGACGATGAAGCATTTTACTTCCAACAACTACTTTTGAACAAGAACTTACATGAAATTCTGAAGATTGGTTAGCCTAACGAAGCTTAGCTCGAAAAACTTGCGCTGAGAAAGTTATATTCCACAAAGTTTTATAGCCTTTGCATGGTTTTCAATAAAACCTACAATTCAACATGCTATGCTCTAGTAAGTTTAATTACTATTCATTATCAGTTTTAATACCTAACCTGATTCGCGAAGTCTCCGGAGAAGTGCCACAACAAGCCGTTGCGTCATCAAAATCGGGTAAGGAAAGAATCACGATAGTAGTCATAAACGCAAGGCTGAACTTTAAAAGGCAATATTTTTGAAAAACGTTTGATTACAGCATATATTGCAGAGAACCACAAGGATCCAGTGAATGGTGAGGACTTAGAAATTGAAGATCTAATTGACCTTAAAAGTGCTCGAATTGCTATTCCACGCCCTCCAACGCTTACATCAATTCCATCCTTACTTTCAACCTTCCAAAATGAATGGGATGCCCTTGCTCTTGAGACATTTACACTGCGACAGCATCTACAGCAAACAAGACAAGAATTAGCTACAGCACTTTACCAGCACGATGCGGCAGTTCGTGTTATTGCGCGTCTAACCAAAGAACGCGATCAAGCTCGCGAAGCTTTGTCAAAAATCAAAATTAGTACCAATGGAGTGAATAACGAAGATTCCATGCAAATTGATCCTCAAGGCTTGCCTTTAGAGCTTTGTACTAAAGTTGATGAAACCCAAGAGAGGTAGATGCAATATCTGACTACTACAGTGAGTACTCGCTGATATCTCACAGACTTTCAAAGACACGTCGAAAGCGGCCATTACCAGCTGATTGGGCTGATTTCGAAACTATCGGATTATTTGAGACGTCGTTCACATCCGAACCCCTGTATTCAAATACAACTTTTCTAGCTATTCACGATACTACTCAACTAGCTATTATTGGCGGTAACGAGGGTGTGGTGGGTATCTACTCAATTGCTGAAAATAAAATTCAACAGTCTATGGAAATAGGCTACCCAATTACCAATGGAATCTGGTTTGCAGATCATCCTGTAATTTCGACGTCTTCAGGTCTAGTAAAAGTACTGGGAATCGACGAGCTATCATTCAACTTACACAACGGTAGCGCCAACCATTTAGCACTTCATCCATGTGGTGATATCCTAGCGTCAGTTGGTGCTGACAAAAGTTTTGTACTATATGACTTGGCGGGTAAAAAGTCCGTTTGTCAAATATTTACAGATTCAGGTGAGTTTAGGCACACTATTCTAAGAAAATATTAATTTTTATAGAACTAGTTACTGTGGCATTTCATCCCGATGGCCATCTTCTGGCTGTTGGTGGTATGGACGGCCAAATAAAGTTATTCCACATCAAGACTTTTGAGAATGCTGCGAACTTTGCATTAGATGGACCTATACAAGATTTGACATTCTCCGAAAATGGAATTTGGTTCTCTGCTGTTGCTAAAAAATCTAGTCATATTACAATATTTGACCTTCGCAAGGAAGGAAAAGCTGCGGAAGCTAAGGTGCTCGAAATAGAAGGACATGCTAATTGTATACGGTGGGATTACACTGGCCAGTATTTGGCAGCTTGTGGATCAAAGGATATAAGTATATTTAAGTACATTAAGACGTCAAAGGCGTGGTCAATTAAGATCACTTTTGAGGTACCTGCTACTGCTTTAGTCTGGGGTCCGGGAGCGAAATCTCTTGTTACCATAAGCTCAGATGGAATTATAAAATTACTAAAATAATTCAATATTTTTTTACCGAAGGCTAAGTGTTCTTAAATGTCATAGCATGATCCAATTTCTAAGAATAATTAAGTTTTCCTCCTTCTGAACCCATTATATTTCATATTTCTCGCTTTCTCCTAAAACTTATTGTATAATTCAGGCTACTTTAATTAATTTCCAGACCAGATGTTAAAAACACAAGGTCTTCATTATATTGTTACTCATCAACTGTTTGCATCGAAGCTAAGGGCAAAGGGGTAAAGAAGAAGGAGAGAATAGAGTATACCCGAGCTCGCCCCATAATCGATTTAGGCGAAGTCTTTAAGAAGGACAATTTTGGAGTGTAAGTCTTATGAGAGTTAAGTTTCATGACTAAGCATAGACATCTGATGATGAAAGTGAATTTGTTCATATTGTTAAACAAAGCTCTGATTTGATGTTGAAATAGATAATCAACTCTTCGAAAACTCTGTGTTTAGCACTTAGTATATCACATATATAATCTTTCGAATTAATGTGAAAAAATGACTCTCGAAGTATACATTACCTGTTCATTTCGATCATTGCTCAGGCTGAGCCGTAGCTGAGCCATGACTGAGATTTCGACTAAAATTATCGTAATTTTTAACGATAAGGATATCCTATCTACAGCTTCAAATTTCATTTAGCAACATTATAGAGCTTGCTATGTGGTTTAGTGATGATCTGGATTTAATTGAGCTTCTAACCGCTAAGCAGTTATCTCTCAAGTGGTCTAGGTTGAAGCACATCGCTCATGTCCCGAATAGACAAGCGAGGAAGCTACTAGTCGATGTTACATGCTTGCTATAGTTAAGAGAACAATATCTGAGGGCATTTGAAAGACCTTAGAGGTCAAGTAAGCATCGTTGCTTGCTTCATTCCTATTAGAGTCTGCCAGAAGTTAGGTAGTAGCAGAAAATCTTTTAATATGCTGTTGATCGAGACACATGATTTTCGGGATGCGATGATAATTCCGCAAGGTTTTTATCATTTTATATGTTTTTACACAGACATATTTAGTCATGAAACATTACTCTCATGAGACTTAGAATTGACTTGATATGAACTCCAAAAGTTGACACTCCAACATTGTGCTTATTAAACTGTATTGATAATATGTTACGCAAAGGTAGACCTAGCATTTTATACAAGTTAATCGAACTTGTTGCATTTAACCTCTGACATCAATCATCGGAAGATCCATTCCTGGCAGGAACAACCATGGATGGATTCTTTCTAAATACAGCAATAGCATTGTAGCATATGAATTTTTAATATTTCATCTAGAATAAAATATTTCTTTTCAGCTCACTTGTAGCTTAGATTTTGCCTGCCTGAAGTTGGTTAAAAATTCAGTTGTACTTTGCTAGTCTTTAATCTTTCCAGAGAAATTCCTTAGGATTCCCAAGTTTCGATAACGACGTTTTATGGATGCAAAACCCACAGGAAAATTACAGTATGTGAAAATTGAGTTCAGGTAATAGTAAGTTCATCTAAAAAAGGCTAATATCAAAGAAGTAGTTTCGAGCAAAATAAGGACTGGAATTAAGGGTTATTAACAAACCACCAGGTACACAAGGACGATTCCTTTTTCCTATTGATACCACTCACTAGCTGTTGAATTGACGAAAAACTTATGACTAGATTTAAAACTAATGTCTCAAATCGAAAAGCAGAAACTTTTCTATGATGGCAAAATTCAAAACGCAAGCTCTGGAAAAATATTCCAAACGATTGATCCCTCGACAACTCGTGTCTTAGCTGATGTGCAAATGGCTTCACTGGCGGATATAGATGCTGCGATAGCATCTGCCCAGAAAGCGTTTTCATCGTGGTCACAAACCTCACCTATTTTCCGTTCCCGCATTCTCTTGAAAGCAGTAGCAATACTGCGTTCTCGTAACGATGCAATTGCAAGGGTTGAAACATTTGATACTGGCAAGCCGTTTGCGGAGACTAGTACGGTAGATTTGGTAACAGGCGCTGATGTGCTTGAGTACTATGCAAATCTCATAGCAAGTGGGGGGTTAAATGGTGAGACTACACAGCTACGGCCGGATGCATGGATATACACCAAAAAAGAACCTCTTGGTGTAGCCGTAGGCATTGGAGCTTGGAATTATCCTATCCAAATTGCATTATGGAAAAGTGCACCATGTTTAGCTGCTGGGAATTGTATGGTTTATAAACCTTCTGAATTTACACCTCTCCATGGAATTATACTTGCTCAGATTTATACTGAAGCAGGATTACCAGCAGGAGTATTTAATGTCATACAAGGTGATGGTGTTGTTGGTAGTTACCTAGTTTCCCACCCTGGAATTTCAAAAGTTAGCTTCACAGGCCAAGTTCCCACCGGTCAAATAGTCGCTGCATCTTCAGCAAGTGATATGAAACATATAACTTTGGAACTAGGAGGTAAAAGTCCATTGATTATCTTACCTGACGCTGAGATTGAGAAAGCGGTTGATGGTGCCATGATGGCAAACTTCTTTTCGACGGGCCAAATTTGCACGAATGGAACTAGGGTATTTATTCATAAGACTATGAAGTATGCGTTCGAGAAACGACTTTTAGAGAAAATGCTTTTTATTCGCTCACTACCACCAATGAATCCAATGTGTAATTTTGGTCCCCTGATCTCCGATATACACCACAAAAAAGTCACTAGCTATATACAGCATGGTATATCATTTGATAAGGCAAAATTAATTTATGGTGGGCCGAACAAACCACCCAATATTCCCCCTCCTTACACGGATGGCTTTTGGATCCAACCAACAGTCTTTACTGATTGTACAGATGATATGAAAATTGTAAAAGATGAGATTTTTGGGCCTGTCCTATGTATCCTCACCTATGAATCAGTTGAAGAGGTTATCAGACGTGCGAATAACACAAAATTAGGCCTTGCAGCTGGTGTTTTTGGAAAAGATATCAACTTATGTCATCAGATTATTAGTAAAATAGAGGCCGGTATAACGTGGATTAATACTTGGGGTGAAAGTCCAGCGGAAATGAGTGTGGGCGGGTGGAAAATGAGTGGTATTGGGGTTGAGAATGGTAGAAGGGGACTAGACGGCTGGATTAGAGAAAAAAGTACTTTAGTAGAAGGTAGTGGAGCAATCGAAACAGTCTTTTCAAAGTTGTAATAAATATATATTTGCCAATATCTGATTCTTTTCAACCCCCTGGGAACCCTTTCTCAATATCCCAGAAACTTCCCTATAAAAAACTGATTATATCACAATGAGGTTCTAAGGTACCAAAAAGTAAATAGGAAATCGTAGTTATAATTGTAAATATTTAATATATATATCTTCGTTACGATATGTCTATGGATTTCAACTTCAACTATAACTTCAGTATAGCATACGGTATTGTAATTATCTTCTTTTCTAATATGCATCTTCTAAATAAATACAAGCTGTTGTCGCTAACCTATCACGGTACAGGAGTATATTTAGAGACAGAGCTACTAGTTTCAG
>MCFK01005961.1:0-22162 GCA_003610855.1 Erysiphe neolycopersici | reverse complement strand
CTTAAATAGTATAAATAAATAAAGATGATGATTCTGTTCAACGTCTGTGTGAAGGACACTACATTTGACCTTCCATACTTTAAGGAACATAGTACGCTAGGGTCGAGACCCTAGTTCTTATCGACTAATCTAAGTCGATTTATCTAAATACTTCACACGCTATCTGAAATTGTGTATATTTTCTAATCTGTGAGCAAAACCGCATACCTGACATTTTGAAATCAAATAAAAAACACATTGTTAAAGTGACATCAGACCTCCTCGGTTCCGCAATTGTTGATCAGTCAACCGTGATTTACTTCCCAAGCTCCTCTCCTGTATTTACCATCAAATCGATGAGGGTAGTGTATCCGTGCTGTTTTTACTATCACGTGAAGATAGACTTTAAGCAGATGAAACAAGAAACGCAAGAGGACATAAAATCCGCGTCCGACGGCTTTTAAATTAATAGCATTCGATCTAACGCGTTAATTAAGTACAAATTAGCCTTACACTTAATCAGATTAAAATCAATATCATAGAATACTTATGAATAAAAATTATACTTCGTAACAAGAAGTGAAGAAGTCTATGAGACATTGCTGTGAGGATTGCGTCAAAAGAATGGACATGCATCTATCATGAATTGATTGACAGGCTCCAACATATCTTTCCCTTATTATTTAGTAAATCTCCCACGTCAAAGAATATGGAAGATAACTCAAATGACATCGAATTGGACATTTTAAGTTTACTCACAAATTTAGAACTAGGTAAGCGGCGCGTGAAAGTCCCGCGCAACATAATCTCTGACTTCTTTATCAACAGCGGCACAGAAGCCAGCCAAACAGCGAACAACGAAAGTTTCTACCGTTGTAGACAAAATTACTTCGGTATCTTATCAAAATGGTTTATCGGCATTGGCTTTAGATAAATTGATAGACTTAATAGTTCTTCCAAATGAACTTGACCAAAGTAGCCGCGCTTGTCTGGTTCGAAATTTATACCCAATAGACAAAGTTTCAAATTCTGTTTTCTTTAGAATAGTGGCAAGTCTTGGTCATGGTGTAACTAAGGCACCCTACTCGACACAAGTAATGCTCCTTAAATGGCTTATTTTGACGCATGATATGGTCGAAGATCAGACTGTCTTCTCTCAAGTGTATAGTATCCTTTTCAATCTACTTGATACCGCTGCAATCAGGTATATATACCACTGCAATATATGTCAAGTTCGAAGAGGGATGATTTTAGCTAATTCGATATCTTGAGATTACCATTGTGTCACCTCTTATCTATCATCACAAGGCGCAGGCATGTGCGGCCTTTCAGGATACAGCTATTGTAAGTATAGCTATAGTAGCCAACTTATCTGTCGACTAAAACTCCTTGAGAATGGAACTCATACAGCAAACGGGTAGTGAACCATCACTTATCGGACTTTATAAAGTTTTTAAAGTTTTTGTTCCCGATGTTATTATTTGTCAAAAGGTAAACGGGCGTGCACCGTTATTCACAGTGAGTTAATCATTCATTCTTTGTCTGAGTATTCATTCTTAGCTTTCTCATTCGTAATACTCAGGATCTAGATCCAGAATGGCGAGGCCGACTTTGTGAAATACAAAAGAAAGCTCATTTCCTAAAAACCCATAGTCTAGCTAGTGAAGAAAACGGTTGTAGGTTATTTCAAAGAAGGGGCACGTATGCTAATAAGCTGCCCAAACTCGGATTGCCAGAAACTGAATCTTCATATACACAAGAAGTGAGTAAGATTTAAATCAATCTCATTTTTTAAAATACCTGAAGTTAACAAGCTAGTCATCTATCACTCTTGATGAAATTGAGAATATTCAAGATCTCGTGGGAAACCTTGAAAAGATACATGTTCCCAATCAGTTAGTAGCGATGCTAGGTGATCCTTTGCTTCAGAAATTTTTGCAGCTTAAATCCTCGGGAAGCGATTTGAAGAGAATTGACAATTGGCTTCTTGCATTCTTCGAGGATAAGATGTTAAGATCTGTTCAGGACAGCGACGTTTCAGAAATGCTTCAATTAACTCTTGAATACACACGGTTTAGTAAAGTAAGACAGTTTTTATTTTGTAGTCTATTTTTTATTGAGGACTTGAAACTAAGAATAAAACATTTACCCAGAAACTTCCTCCAGCATGTGATTTATACCTAAAATCGATAATTCCTACCTGGGATGGGCTTCGAGATCGAGATTTTATTTTAGATCTTCTAGCTTATACACATTTAGATTCATTTCAGAGTACGTACTGCCGAAACTCGAGATGCTTCTGTTTGTCCGATTACTGATCACCTATATAGATCTCTTGGAGAATCTATTTAGTCCACTCGAAGATGCAGTCTTGAGTGACGGATCAATTGGCTCTAAACTTGCTCTACTTAAGTTTTACACCGCTCTATTATATCGCTGGACTGTTGAGCATCTACTTCAGTCAGAGAGTGCATCTATTATCGAAGCTTCGATCATGCCTCTCGTCAAACATGCTAATGACTTAGCCTTGACCACGTTACAGAACTCCAGCTCAGTTTCTACTGTGTCAGTCATCTTAAACTTCTATGAAACAGTGGCTGCATTAACTCAAAATATCGCTCTAAATTCATCCCTTAGTATTGTACTCCCAAACCCTGAGGCAATATATTTGTTATGCTTCACATCATCCCTGAGCGTCCTGAGCCGAATATTTGGCGTTCTTGCCATCTATAAACGCCTATTTGAGTATACCCCAATACCTGGCCATGTCAAAACTACGACTTCATGCTTAAAGGATTTTAATGCTTACCTTATTGATATCTGTAACTGTATATGGCGAGACCGTGCATTTAATACTAATGATTTAAATTCAAAGGGGTGCTTACTATCACCGCTTATTATCGACGCATTGAATCGCTATCTAATTGCTCATTCGAACAATCTGGTTTCACTCGAATCTTCATTCAACCTTTCCTTTTCGCCCGTTACATGTTTACTGGCCAAGAATTATTTTAAAAGAGAAGAAAACCAACAACCAGATATTTATGGTTCAAAATGTGTTATGGCGGATAACGGACCTATTACCCAAACCTACTTCAAAAATTTACGAAGATTGCGGAAAGAGGAGCTACAAATTGATGGAATAGTAATGTCTTGGCAAGATTACAAATTGGGTGTTTTAGATTATCTTGAAGAAAAGGGTGCACCAGGTATCTCAGATTTGATGCATTCGACATTGAAAAATCTAAGCAATCGTCCGAGAGATAAATAAAATATTATAATGAGCAAAAAATTAACAATCCTCAGATTTATCTTCTTTTCTTAATACAGTTCATAACTTAAATTGACCCAATCAGCTTCTGATTTGCGTTTTACATCCAACCATAGATAAGTTCGTCGAGAGCTACATGTTAACCTCAAAATTATAAGTCTGTGAAATCTCAAAAAGATGCTTGCAAGCACTTTTGGGTTTATTTTTATACGGTTCATGTCGGTTATGCGAACACGCCTAAATGCAATAAATAGGTGTGACTGGTGGACAAACAAGGCTTCCAATAATTTTCCTTTTTTTTTCAGTCCAGTAGAAATATCAATGACCAGAAACCTAGTTTGGAGCAGATTAGGCTATGAAGCTATTAATTGGCTACTAGGGACTGCAGAAAAATTGGCATTTTCCATCTAGCGCTTAACCGGAATTTTTTACAAGCTATGTGTCGCGGGATTAGTTGGTGTTAGTTTCAACAGAGCAAGTCCACATATCAGTTAATTACCTAAATCTACAGAATCTATATCTAACTGGATATTATTTGCATCGCTACCACTAGGAGTAGAAAAAAAAAACTGCGGGGGTATGCATCGCTCATCGTTCGCTCGTACATTCGCCATTTTCTCGCTCTGTCAACTCACTTTGTAACGCTAACCAAGGAATAGCTAAAACTATAATAGACAAGCGGGAGAAAAAGAATTACAATCCCTGGCTCGAGCAAAGGAAGCGGAATGTATCTCTGTTTAACTTAAGTTTCTACCTTGAAATATATATGCCAGCTACTACTACTTACTTTCATAAGATTATGCATGTGCTATAAATCCCTTTCTGCAGTCATTGCACTTTCCATCGAATAACGTCTTGTGAAATTTTTAACCAATAGGAATGTAAGTACCTCAATATCGAATTTCTGTGATTCCCATTTGATCCCTTATAGCTGTTGATGAAATATTATTGCCGGAAATAATAATTCAAAAGTTACGACGAGTTATCTTTTTTTTTGGAGATTCTCTCATCCAAGTGCAATGATAATTCAAGATTGAGATATCAAGGTCATAGATTGAAATTTAATAGCTAAGATATTTATATATTTATATAATATTATATTATAACAACATTTTCCTTTATATCTGATAATTTTACATTTAAAGTAGAAAAAAACATTAGTCATATAGGATCAAAAATTTTTCTAGAAATAGGCCTTTCCAATAGTTTATAGAAGCGACTTTATAGGAGTATTATATGATTTGGAATCAGTGATGCAGTGATTGCTATATGGAATTTTCTCCACTAAGTTAGGATCGTACATTCGATCTCGAATCCAATTGTCCAATTGAGTGTTGGTCAAATTGCGGATTGAATCTTCACGATCAAGGCCATGGCGCTGAGCTTCACGGATAACCTCGCGGGCTACAACAACACTAACTTCGCGGATTCGATCGATGTTAGGGTAGAGCTTACCATCAGCAAACTCTTCCGTTGAAAGAGTTGTGCTAAGTGCTGTGGCGGAGGTATAGATCTATACATAGTGAGAAATTAGTTATAACAATATAGATTTGAGGCTGATGTCTCATACCATGTCTTGATTAATGAGTATAGCCTTACATAGGATTGAGCCTAAGCCTATGCCTGGAAAAACATACATATTGCTAAATTAATTAGCTCTTTCAATGGATAATTGATATAGACGTGAAGACCTACTTTCCCTGGCTAGGATACATCACTTTACCATTGTACATGTATGGTAAGAAAGGGCTTCCACTCGCGAATATCGCTCGTCCATCTGTCCACTTCATAGCCTCTTCGAATGTGCACTCGGACATGGTTGATGGATTTGAAAGAGGCATAATTATCGGCTTTTCATTCAAAGCGGCCATTTTCCTAACAATTTGTTCTGTAAACACACCTCGTGTGGCTGAAAGTCCCATGAGTATCGTGGGTTTGACATAGTCAACAACCTCAGCCAGTGTCTTGAACTGACGTCCATTATTATCAGGTCGGGAGAAGTACTTCTTATGCGAAGCAAGCTTATCTCCTCTATCATCCGTAATGAGGCCCTAAAATTGTTATTCCACAAAATTTATTTTTAAAGCACTTAAAAATCTTACCTTGGTATCAACGAGCCAAAATTTACGACGTGCCTCTTCTTCGGTCAAGCCACTTTTCACAAAGTAAGCAACTATTTGCTTAGCAACACCAACACCAGCGCTACCAGCGCCCATGAATACAGCTCGTTGATCTTTGATAGGAATATGTGTCATCTTTAGAGCATTAATGATACCACCTAAGATGACAGCGCCCGTACCTTGTACATCATCATTGAAACATGAGTACTTAGGGCCATACTTTTCTAGGGCTGGGAACGGATTTTTAAAATCTTCAAATTGTACAATAATTCTGAACTCATTAGCAAACGTAACAATTATCACATATATCCCATCAGGCACATACCCAGGCCAAACAGTGTTCAAAGCTACCATCAATTCGTCCATAAATTCCAACTCCTCCTTTTCAGAGATTCTCTGCATGCGTGTGCCCATGTAGAACTTATCATTTAACAAATCCTTGTTATTACTTCCAAGATCTAACACTATAGGAAGGGTGGTTTCAGGCGAAATTCCTGCACAGCCTGTATACAGAGCTAGCTTTCCTACTGGAATTCCCATACCGTTTACGCCAAGATCTCCAAGCCCCAAGATACGTGAGCCATCTGTAACTACGGTGATCTCGACTTTCGACTGACGCCAGTTACGAAGAACTTCGATTATAGACCCTCTATCATTGTAAGAAATATATAAACCTTAAGTTTGTTAGAAATTGGTTTTCAAAACATACAGCATTATTCCATCCGTGTTTACCTTCAGGGAACTGATATATTTCCGACCATCTTAAACATGCTTCACCCACAACAGGGGTATAGATTAATGGTGTAATTAACTGAATTTATATCATCAGCCAAGCTTCATATGGCTTATTGGAAGTGGATAGTCAAACTGAAAAGTTGTCCGTAAGCAATCGATAAAATAAATTTGGGTTGGCGTTTTTTAGCCCACTTAGATACACATATTTTTCTATGGGTGAAGTCTTTGATGCTAATTGTTTCAAGCCTGGATTATTCGTCAACTAAAATTTCGCTGACCACGGTGACTCTGCGAATATATTACATCTCTGTTTCTGAAGTATGTGGGACTCCACACTTGGCGGAGTGAGACCATATGTCTGCAGTCGCTTCCGGACATGATCATTGTACGAAGTGTCAGGATAGCTGTGTTCCATAAGTCTGGATACTGATCAAGATTCTTTCTCGCATTCAGTACTTACGGAAGCCGGACATATTGTGAATTATTCCGAATATTACTGGTAGATTTGATGTCAAATTTCGAAGTTAAAGATGGTCTTGACATTTTAATGAGTGGTAATTTGAGTTTACAAGAGGCCACTATGTGTTTGGTATAGAAACTTGGGCAAACAAGGCCTCGGGTTCCCATCTGGTTTGTACTAGACCTTTGACACGAGATCAATATATTTCGGAGACGATCTTTACTCAGGGTCAAACATCCTTGCTACTTTTTTTTTCTTCTTCCTCTGCTTTTTCTATTTGACGACAAAGCTTAATTGACACGTGAAGGCGCGATTGTTCGTCTCTCAAATGAAGCTGAAAATCAAAATATTATAATTGCCTCTGATGGTTTTTATGTGAGTCTGTTAGAAAACAATTAGGGACATGCCATTTTTTTACGGGATAGCATTGGATGCTTTTGGAGATCTGCCACAGAAGTGACATCTAAAGTTTGCGGCTTGTGTGCTTCGAATTTTAGTTTGATAAACATCAGTTGCCAGTTGCCTCCCTATCCAGTCATTCCTCCTAACGACCACAGACACATAATCTATAATATAACTCGACTATTGAAAAGATATATAATACGCATCATATATAGTGAAGCCATAAAAGTCTAGTCATGCAAATGGTTAAAGCTTAAAAACGTCCTCTCAGAAGGGAGTACTGTGCATTTTCAGTTGTTACGTGCATTTTGTTAGCCAAACATATGCAATTAGTTTTTAATTAACGAGGCTAATGGCCACTATTATAAATAATATAATGTAGCCTCCAGTCACCCTTGATACTAAACAAATCATCAGTCTACATTTGTCACCAATCACTACCTAACAGCTATTTAATAAAGAGAAGCAATGGCACCGATTCTGTTTGGATTTAATAATTTTAAATATACTCAAATTCGATTTTGCCAAAACCTTTGAATTCGAAAATTGTTAATAATTACTAACTTAACATAAAATTGCTTTGTACGAATAAAGGCAAGTGAAGTTCAGAGCTTAGTAAGAATTTTAAAACCAGTCTTCATAGGATAATGTATACTATTCCGAGAAATTACTGGCATGATAGATTAAGTCAAAGAAAATAGCAGGTATTAAATACGATAGTCAACTCAGTTTAATGTCCCCTGAAAATCTCCGAACTCTTCATTCATGAAGAATGAAGGTTGAAAAATAAGGAGTTACTCTAATCTCCCATCATCTTTAGACATCTACTCTTGCAGAAAAGAACAAGATGCATATGCTCTGATGGTCTGTAGTTGTTTCAATAACGTAAACTTAGTTAGCAGCACAGTGTTTAAAGTAATTATATCTTAAACACTTCTATCAATGGAAGATTAAGCTAAAAAGTAGAATTAGTTGTAAGATTGTTAATGGTCATATATAGCTTACCATCTAAGAAATCTGCAGCCATTAATAACTCTAGACATAGTTCGGGGGGTATTTCCATATCTGGCACATCTGTCTGATCACGATTCTTGTGATTATAGTAAAAGTATTCGACAACCTTTTCAAGAATAATGCCACTATCAAGATCTGATCAGCATGAGGTGATATGTTGAATCTTATTGTCAAAATGGAAGATGGAACAAAAGGAACTAGATTAAACTATCATTAAGACAAAGGTCCATGATAAGTTTGGGATGTAAAGGTAAGCCTCAGATCAAGTGTAAATATGCTTCATCCAGCGTCACAAATTCGGAGCAAATAGGATCTGTATGCAAATATTTGGAGATAATCATTGGTCGCTACTTCTGAGGTCGAGTCTTTTTATTGAAATACATAAAAATGATAAAGATTAAAGAGTGGAATCTATCTTGCTCGCATACTTGATTTCTTTAAATTCACATCGACCTTTTATGGCCTCCTGGTATTCACCTGAAGAGTAGTGAGTAAACTATTAAATTTACAAGGCCGAAGTGACTCACTTACCAGCAAGCATAGCTTTGATCATACCAGAAACACAGGCTGCTTCTCGAAGAACTACGAATTCGAATCCATCAGATGATACTAAAGTCACATATTCGCCCTTAATATTACTTGAAGCAGACTGTGTTTCCATTTTCAATAGTCAAGCTTATCTGAGATTTATTGAATATTCGTGGACTTGTAGTGTAAATTTTAATTATTACATGTTGGTATCGTGGTTGTTCTGATATAATGCAAAATGAACGCCTGTTAAACATATTTTTCTAAACGATTTGAGGTGCAAAGTGGATCAAAAATAGTGGAGCAGAGGTATTGCGCTTATCCTAATTTGGCATAGTTTATTTTCAAAGAGAATTTTTTTCTCCACAATAACCATATACTAATATAAAAAATATGTAGAGCAATCTCCTCCAATTTTGAATGTGAAGATTGAGTCATTTTGGGAAAACTAGTCCAGAAATGAACTACCCAATTAGCTCCTGGATCACATGTTATAAACTTAAGAAAACCATGAAAGCGATAATGGCAAGTCAAAAAGCGTTCTGAACAGACTACAGCTTCAATTGATTTCATTACTTCTAGAGTGCAATTTTAAAGTAAACGGTCGGTGATAACCATAAATTACTTTGGATCTTTGTCTGTTTTTGCCGGTAGATCTGTCATGAAGACCATCAAAAGTTCGACATAGAAGCGTTCAGTTACAGGCAGTGGTTTGAGCAATCCTTGAGGACTTTGACGCCACGCTTCAGTGAGATTAGATTGAGCAGTTTCGTGTGAAATTTCGAAGGTCTAAATAATGTTGAGGCTATGAAAAATTTCGTCATGTGTGACTTCCTGCGCTCGTCGCAAAAGACAATTTGGTTTACCAGATTGAGAACCGTGACGGAATATTATTTTGAATTTGAATCTTGCTATTGTCTCAGCCCATATCACTTGACGTTCGATGAGTTGTTATGAGGTCGTGAGGTATCGAAGATTTTAATTGTCTGATATATCTGTGTAAGGAGTATCAACGCTTTGAAGCTCACCATCGAAGTAACGGATAGTTGTTACAATGACAAGCAGTTCCTCATCAAAAATATTATAGTTCACTTCTGCGAGCGTTAATTTACGCGAAAAGTAACCCACTGGCCTTAACCGATTTTTCTCGTCAACGTGTAAAAGGACTTCACCAATGGCACAGCCAGAAGCGTACGCTTCTACATAAGTTAATCTGTCTGCTGAAAAAAGTGCCAATAATGGTCCTTATGATAACAGGGACTTAGTTTTCCGGCTCGTTTTTTGAGACAGTGACTAGTTTTGTCATGGATCCGAACAAAAACCTTTAAATTTACAATCCCTATGGCGGTTTGATCGAAAAGCATTACACTGGATACAACGGGCTGAGTTTGAGCGTTTGTTCTGCTCTTCTTCAGAGCAATATGGGGCGTTTGAACGTTTATCTGGTGCACGGGGCTGTCAATTTCTTTTCGATTGAGAACCAATATTCAAGGCAAATATGACCATAGAAACAATTAGGGAAATATTAGTTCCTGAAAATCTGATATCCCCGTCTCGGTCTAATGTAGAAGACTGTGGATTTGCCGATTGTAGTTGTAATTGTAGTTGGATATGCTGTTATCTTTGATAAGCGATCTACTGGCGTAGCTATTCTTGAAAATTTAACGGGAGATCCCCAATTGTACCCTCCTTCTATGCCCCTGATTTTTCCTCAACACCTCTAGCCTGAAATTCGGGTAGAGATTCCATGTTAGTGGCTAAAGTTGATAGTTGCTCGACGTATCTACTGTAATCAAGTCTTTCTAGAGCTGTTTGATTCGCCGCAGCCTGACGATTCAGAGAGAGTATGAATTCTTCCTACTCCAACAGGAAAAAGTTTGCCTTCGTTGCTTAAATACCCCTCGAAGATTTGAAGAAACTTAGCCAATGGTTGTGCTTTTCTTTGCTTTACAGAATAAAGCAGGCACCGGTTTCGGGCTTCTTGGTCTTTATCAGTAAAGCGACTGTCAAATTAGTCGAGTAGTAAATTTGAATAAAATTCTCGAGATTTGACTTGTCTTTCGAATAAAAGGTCCGACTCAGCTTCTGTGAACAGCTTGTAAAGTCTCCATAAGGGCTATACAGACTCCCCTTTCGCCCCCGAATCCTTTAATAACAGCTGGATCCTCTGCTGCTACCCGCCACACAACTGAGCAGAATGAATATTGGTCCGGTGTTCCATCCCAAGGTGTGAATTTATGTTGAACAGCGTTAGTTTCTGTAGCCATCGCGATTAATTTATTAATTCCGGTCTTGAATTTATGTATCTTAGATGCCGGCTTCTGTGGCTCTGTATTTAAGGCAGGTCTGAAAGACTCTATTACGGTTAAACTGATAATACTTCCTATTAAGGAAATTTTATGAAGCATATTCTCAAGGTAAAAAGTTTCGTCACTAATGATAAGATTGCGGTGCGAGGCGTCATTGACTACGAGGACTTTGAACGTTTAAAAGAATAGATTAAAACTAATGTGATAGCATTTTAATTAGGAGAGACTCTGACTGTAGGCAGAACAAAAATATGATTTTAATCTATGGAGAAGAAAGTCTTATGTCCTTATGACTTGCATGATAATATGTACAGTAGAACCTGTCAAACTTAATAACCTGTTCCGGTCCCAAGGGTATTAAGTTTGACAGGTTCTACTGTATACGTTTTAAAAGGTGGACTTTGTGTGACCGTGTGCAAAAAATGTCACATGACTATGTACTATAACAGGTGGCTTCCTACGACGTATTTGTTAGTCTAGGTCTTGATATCGAGCTGAATAAACATTAGACCACTGTAATGGCTGGCAAGCCAGTTATTGCCTGTAGCCTATGCTTATTATCATAGGTCAGTTCAGTATAGGTAATCAGATAGCGGCTGTCTCTGAGGCCGAGTACCGAGAGCTGTTTAAAGACTTAGTGAACTGACTGGTGTTCATTAAAAGGAATCATAAATCATGACGAATAATTGATTAAGGATTGATGAAGGGAAATCTATTAATAATGAATGATGGACTAAAGGGTAATATCATTCAGATTTGGTTGTAAATCAAATGATGAAGAGAACGATGAGGCCTTATGAACCAGAGGACAAAGAGAAGATGTAGAAGTAATTCATGATTTTCTCCATTTTAGATCTTCTCTAGATAGATAATTAATAACAATCTTTTACTCGAATTCCCAATACTTTACTTATCTGATCCGTGACAACCACAATTTTTCTACTAATTTTGTTAGTGCCACTGTCTGAGGCGAGTTAAGTAGGTTATAGTAATAAGATTTGGCTGATTTTGTCTTTCAGGCAGATTTCTAAGAGCAGCACGTGCTTCTGTATGTGCATCTTTGTATGCTTTAATTTTAGAGTGTACTGGCACTCATCTAAGCTAAATTATGCCCTCACATTCTTTGCTAACCTGTAAATTAACTTTGTTAGCCGAATACTGGATGATAATTTTCCAGTTCGAAGAGCGATTACTGCAGCCTGATTATTGAGACGTACGAATATTTACTCGCTATTTTGTCTCACGGATAAGGCAGTTCGGAGTGCTGTAGTAGCACCAAAGATCTCTGAATCATACACTTCCCCACCATGTAATATGCCATTTCCTTTTTGGAAAGTTGTCCATACACGTTGTAGGAAATACCCTCAGAATGAACGTCCAGGGCCATCTGATGACCCATCGGAGTATGCGTAGA
Source organism: Erysiphe neolycopersici (assembly GCA_003610855.1). NCBI lineage: Eukaryota > Fungi > Ascomycota > Leotiomycetes > Helotiales > Erysiphaceae > Erysiphe > Erysiphe neolycopersici. The sequence goes on along the minus strand of MCFK01005961.1, from coordinate 9,930 downwards.
TATCTATTGGAGTAACTGTATCTGACCATTTTTGACACTCCTGCATGCCGCCGACCTTTGTTCCAGGTGATGAGAAATAGACTGGAGCTAGTATTGACTCTACAGCTTCTACTTATGGAAGTTTTCAGATAGCACCATAGATTTCGAGTCATCCGTGTTTCTGGTCTCACTGATAGTCTTGGCCTTGTTTTTTATTTTAAAGTGCCCATATTAGGGGGTTTCACACCTAGCTTTTTCGCAAAACAACATGACCGGTGATTTCATGAATTTAAGCTGTTATTTTCGCATAAAATTAAGCACCAAATAAACATATATATACCTCGAGATACCCTGGTGATTTTATACCAAAAGTACTGGTGATTTACATATTCTTTCTATAACAGTAAAATTACAGTGTTCAGCATCTTCTGCACACATTCCAGATCATACCACCTCCAGTAGTTAAAAATTATTTCATGATAGACACATTCTAGTGATTAGATACATCCAAGTGCTTTGTAGAAAAATGATGCATTTGTGAGTAGCTCTAGGCTTTCCGCTGTTTTGGTTATTTTGCCGTAAAATTCCTGGTTATTTGGTGAAAATTTTAGTACAAATAGCCCACCTCCAGAGGTGGGTGATTTGCTTAAAATTTTGGTCACTATTTTAATTAAAATTAACGAAATAACAAGGAAAAAGCCAGGTGTGAACCCCTGTATTAGGACACACAATCGCTCTCATTCGAAGTGGGTGTTGATCGTCGAGAGTATTGAGACAAGCGGCAAAACGTAGGCAGTAGCCTTCTAATAGAACTTGAGCCGGGGGGGTGCCTCATTCCCTATATAATACTACGTTTGGTGTAGTCTTCTATACTAGTAGTGGAGCTCTCAAGACCATGCATAAAACCTTATTAATTAGTGTATGATGAAATTTTATGAGAGGTCTTATTCTCCCGTTTGTACTTGGTCTAGACAAGCTTGGCACTATACTTCAACTCGAAAAGTTGCCACCGGCACATTGCATGCGTCAACTGCAGTTATCAAAGCTTCTGGCACAGCTTCCTTTTAAACTGCGTTTAATCTTCGCATGTGATGGGCTAGACAGAATGCTTTTGCAGTCCAGGTTGTCACATGGTGCTTAAATGAAAGTCGGAGGTCGAGATGCACACCCAGCCAACAGGTATGTTCAGCCAGTAGAATGGTCTTCCCATTAGCCGTGGTTTCGACAGGTTCTCTTTTGCGCCCAGGAAATTGGACTACCTCTGACTTTTTGGCGTCAAATAAGACAGTATTTTCGTCAGCCTATTTCGTGAGACTATCAACCCCCTCTGAGCTACAGCTGCAGACTCTTCAGCTGTCCGACCAAAGCCTAATATTCCAATATCCTCTGCATAGCTGAAGCGAGTGATAGCGTTCCTGACCACACCATGTTCCATATGGACAAAAGCTGGTACTGTTTGGGCCAGTACTGGAATCCAGTTGGTTGCAGCTTCCATTTTCTGCCTTTCTAGTTTCCTCTCGAGCTTCCATACTGCAATGACTTAAGGCAAAACCTGAGTGAACAAGCTTTATTTTTGCAATGAATGAAAGTGGGATATGTAATTTTTGGTCATAACTTGTCGTATGCCCGCAGGAGATAATCTTCGCCATTCATGCTCGTGTGGAAGACAGACAAACAGTCATTTGTCCAAAAGAGAGGTAGAAGGGGAAGCTGATGTTTTGGGCTTGTCCATGTTAAGCGAACGATTGGACCGTTTGTCCGTTGGAGCCACTTAAGTTAGTTGCTTGAACTTACTTGAGTCTTCTTCGGGCCAGCTCGAGCCACAGTTGCCCACGTGCTCTCTGCTGACTGATCTGGTCTAGCGCAGGGCGGGCGTATTGACCATTTCTATTCTTGTTTATGAATAAAATCTTTATTATCATACTCTTAGATGTAGATCTTTAGCTTTGGATTTTAAGAATTAAATTGTTAACTACACTCTTTATCATTCAGACCTATCGGTCAAAGGCGGAGTCAATGACAAGCACTAGAGTATTCTCTAATAAGATTTTGATTCTGGTATTTTCCATAATAAACAGCATTTCTATAGGTCATCACTGTAGATCTTTCAAATGGACTATCGATATAATCAAAGATGTGATCAATCACCCTGAATTTTAATAACGAGCTGTAGTGGCATATAGTCGATTAATAAATTCTGTTTTAATCGAAGCTAAGTGTTGTAAATGATTTTGATGATCGACATGTCATGACTTTTAATTTGGTTCGCATATGGTCGTAAGGCCACTTACTGTACGGGCCTTACTTGGATCAATAGCCACTACAATTACATCATTTAGAAATTTTCTGACCTGAATTTCCCCCTAACTTTGCATCCAAAGTTGGTAGGTAGTGTTGATTCTTTACGATTAAGGTTATGTGTAAGTGCAAGCTGTACTGTAACGCTTTCATAAGATCGTCTCGTTTATATGTACTATAAATGACTAAGTTATCGTGTGTGTGATAGGCGAAACATCAAAACAGTTTAGCTATAGTTTGATAGCGAATTGCCGCCTAAAGGAGGTAAAAGATTTGTTTACAGATCCTATTGGCTTGAAAACTCGTTCGGCGCCATCTGCGTTTCCCCTTTTCTTATTGTTGTTTTAGTATTCTCCTGTTCATTCACTTATAAACAAAAGGATAATCACCCCTATCCATTTAGGTCTAATGGATAATAGTTGTTCCTTATATACCCTTGCACTATAGGCATAACCTACCCTTTCATGCTATCTATTTTTAGCTTCGCGTTAGTCTTTGGCCTGTTTCTAACATTTCTTCGCTCACATAAACTCTAGATGGACACACTGTGTGAGAAGCTAAATTAAGCTAACATAAATATACACGACTAATTAAGAATAGTTCTGTAAACCCTTCATGAGTTTTGTAAATTGCGCAATAGTTATATTATATAATTACTTTCCGTACAATACTTCTTATAAATAGTCAAAATTTAAAATTTAAAATACTACAAGTTGAGTGTATCATGTTCAAACCCATGCATTTAACTCGTTTATAGAAATTAATCCTCTGTGATCGGTTTTGGTGAAAATTTTCATGTAGGAGACAGGTTCGACTGGGGGAGTTTTCCCTAGTTTGCGCACAATATATTATTATAGTAATTTGTAAATGATTTTCACTGATTGTTCTATCTCGCCCATAATTTTTGTCGCCATTAACACAATATTAGTCCACTCTAATCCCTCTACGCCATAGTCCTCATGGTCCCATTATAATCCATAATCCTCAAAAGGGTCCGATCAATGAATATGCTAAATATCGTAACCTTTTTCACACTATAACGCCATATAATTTATGCCCCACCTATTATTACACTACCGAATCAAATGATTTTGTGTTTCAAATGAGTATTAGTCATCTCAAGCCCATAATTTTTGCAAAATGCTGCTCGGTATCATAAAAAATTTAACTCCATACCCATAGGATCCTAACTCCTAAAATACAATCAGTCATTAGCTAATGTCACAATTTGAGTAGCCCGTTTTCTTCTTCTAAGCCAAAAAGCTTTTCATTTCCTAGTGATGTGAACTCTGGTAATCTTATCAAATCGATCTCAGATACATGTGGCACCGTTCCTTTCAGCTTTTTCTCATTTTCGGATTTCAGGAAGTTATTTCCATAAGAGTCTTTGCTTGTATGAATCTCTCCACTAAACTTGGAGCTAAGATGGTCTTCAGCTGGATTCTGACGAATAAAATTTGGTGTCGTATTACTCAATGCTTGTTCCAAAATCCCTCTATCACTAAGAGCAGTGGTCGGTCTTAACTCAGCCTCGCTCACAAGACCTTCACCATAAATTACAGAGTATCCATTTGCAATAGCGTTATTTCTTTCTAAAAACTTCTTTAGTCGATTTGTTTCGTAATCCCAACGCTCGTTTAGAACTCGTAGAACAGCATCTACATCTTGGGGTGTTGTTTCTTGCTTTGCTGGTTTACTGACCCCTAGATGATGCAATTTACGGTGAACACTTGAGCGCACTCCATTTATACGATTAGGACTTGTCACATTTTGCTTCGACTCCCGCATACTAGCATTGATACGCCTCATACAAGCAGTCTGGTCATTCTGTAAAAAGGGTAATTCAAGAATGGTCGTATTTTTAGCGAGTGAATTTACAAGGGTGGTAAATCCTTGAAGGTTAATATCATTATGTTCACAGAGGATGTGAGTTAAGCCAGTGTTTTTTTCAATAACTGATGAGAGTGTATTAGCTCCTTCAAGGCCGAGGTTTTGATACTCAATCCGCAGAAGTTTTAAAGTCTTATTGCTCCCTAGACCTGTGAGTGCGTAATTAAGGCCAATACCAAACCGTGTCACTTCTAAATGTGATTGCTCACCCGAAATATCAAGTTCATCTAGAGTTTTGTTATCAGCGAAAACAGCGCGTAAGCATTCACACGTCTCTATTCCAGCATCATCAGGCAAAGAGGCTTTTGAAATGTCGAGACATTTTATAGTCGTATTCGTACGGAGAGCTTGAAGAAGCTGACGAAAGTGGTCTTCTTTTGTAAATTCTATCATGCGAAGAAAAAGTCTGGTTGGAGTATGATTTTCCTCAATTGCCTTAACAATCTCTCCAATTCCCTTTTCAACTCTGTTACCACTGACGTTGAAATTGAGATTTCGACCGGCTTCGCCATCTCTGACCATGGAATGCATCAAACAAGCCACTTGTTCACCAGATAAATTGCACTGCTCCATCTGCAATAAATGAAGTTGGTCTGACATCTTGCTAGCCAAATATACAGAGATAGATTTAACAGTCTGCTCATTTACGACAATACCATTCAAAATAAGCTCCTCTAACCTCCAAGTGAGAAGTACCTCGGGTAAAATAAGGGGCTCTTCTCCTGCAGTCCATGAGGTTCTTGATAAATTTAATGACCTTATGTTAGTAAAGCGACTCATTGACCCTTGAAATTTTTGAAGACTTATCCTTCCTGGATTTCCGGAGAAATCAATAAGTTCAATAGTTTTATTCTGGCGCTCTAGATGAGTAATTAGCTGCATGATACCTCGATCTGTCAACCCACAGCGTGAGCATTGAATGGCTCTTATTTTTGCTTGGGGCCTAAATAGTCCTGGAATTAAAAATTCAAGATCAGTTTCCCCGAGCTCGATACCACTAAGATTTATCCAGGTGACGTTAGTAATTTGATTCCGGCAGAGCGGTAACAAAGCTTCGACAATCTCACAGCCAGGGTCTTTATCCATTTCTCCACCCTCATTATCAAAATTATCTTTCGGCCGTCTTCGAGGAAGAGTATTAGCAAAGTCAAGCCTCCTTAGTCTTGTCGACTTTATGGCAAGGGCTTGTATTTCCTGGTATAAAAGTGACTTGTTTTGTGGTCTGAGATTATAGTGGTTTGGAAGTGAAATGCCACATCGGGTCTCTAAAATTGCGTTTTCATTACCATACATATCTATTATGCTATGTAAATTGTGAAGATCAATATCCTTGAGTGAAATCGAACAAAATAGCTCATTATAGCGCAAAGCTCTCAATACAGCTAGTAACTCTGAAATTGAATAGTTTTTAGAATAACGAGGATGCCATAGCTGAAACTCAGGTGAGTCTTCGGCTTCCCAATCAACAGAATATTGAATATTAGTAGGAGCAACCTTGTAGGCTAAGCAGTATGCTACTAAAGTTCGATCGAAGCATCCAAGGTCTTCGTTATTAGATTCAGAAGGTTCACTAAGGAAAATTACATTTCGCGGGCCAGAAAAGTTAAAATTATGATCCTCGCAGAGGGGTTTTGAAAATTGCCATGCTTTCAAAATACTTATTGCAATATCTGGTGCTGTGGTCGCAGCTAAATCGAGGATATCTGCAGGGCTAAGAGGACTACGAAACGCAATCTCAAATTTGTCGTCATCATTTGATAACTTCAAGTTGACTAAAGACACGACACCATACGTACTTCTACTTGTCTTAGGAGGAATAAGCTGACCTGAAGGACTACTGTAATCTGGAACAGGTATCAGATGTATTCGATTAATGCCAATAACGAAGTAGTAAATGGCAGAGCCTAATTTATGTAATTCATCAGAGGACTTGGTTTTCGAAGCAGGTGCTCTTTTCACGACACGAAATACCTGAAAGTGAGAAGAGTCATAATCATCTTCTCTTTCGAGTGTAGATACAAGAAAATTTACTACGCGCTGTGGATATGGTTGCTGTGCAAGTAACCTTGATTTTTGAGCAGCTCCTCTGATTGATGTTTGCCATAAGTCGGCTTCTTTTGGATCATGAAGCATCAATTGAATACTACCTGCACCATGAATCTCTTCATCTAGATATACAACCTCTGTTGTGTAAAAGGGTCTTCCATCTTCCGCACGATATACACTAACAATTTGCGATAAGGGAATACGATTCTCGTTATCAAAGCTTGTATGCGATCCAGTAGATTGTACATCATGCCATGAACTGATTGAGGTCGTGGACTGTTGTCGAACAGAATTAGAACGCCCTCCAGCCGGTGATGGAATTAATGGAAAGGCATCTGAAGCACGGAGTTGATTTTTGAAACGTATTAAATGGGTATCTGTAAGAACCAAGTATTCTTTTTTCTTTCTAAACATGCCACTGGTAGTTTGTATTTCGCCATGATATAGCACGGTCTTGTAATTGGCAAAAAGATGAAAATCTGCCGGAGAATTTTCGATATCTTTGTTGGGTAATGAATCAAATTCATCATTAGCCATAGACCTCTTTCCTAAAGAGCCAAATACTGATAGTGGTCTACCTTTCTGAAGAGTTCGAGGCCGTACCTTAGGTGACTCGAATCTATCAGTTAGAGGACTTAATGGCCCATCCTGAGAAGTGGGTGAACTTCCGGTCGATACCAATCCAAATATCGATGCTCTCTTTCTCAGATTGGTTTTTACTTTTTTGCTGCTTTCTTCAAAGACATTACTCTCCAAGTCCGTGTTGATCTGAGTTAACCCAGGAAAAGATGTACGAGCAAAGATGTTAAGGCTCTTGCGTCTGTTGCCTATGCTTTCTTTCGAAGACGCCATCGGAGTTCTCACAGTATATTCCGCAGGGTAAGTTTTTGGCTGAGTCTCAAGACTTAATTAGATTCACCATGAAGGGGGGGTCATCGCTAGACTTCTAGGAGTAGTTTCTTAACTGTTGAACTATTAGATTAGAAAATTTAAAGATAAATAAACATTGGATACAAGGGGCAACAATAATACCGAGTGTGGGGTATTTGCAGTCAGTATCTTAGACGGGATTGAGATGCTTTTGATGAAGCAAACTGTCCTTCCAAGTAGCGTTTCTTATCATTTAAATTCTGTAGTTCCTTATTCTGAATGAACAATATCCACATGTAGACTTATCAAACATACGCGCGCACAGGGTTCTATAGAGGGTATATCAGACAAGCCGCTGCTTCATGATTGACCACTTTGTGAATAATTGCAGCGTCGTCAAGACCTTAACTCCTGGTTGGGTGCAAATCCATCGAAATTCGAGCCACCTCTACGACTCTAAGTCTATCACACGTCGATTACAATTAATGCACTCGAAGGGGTCAAGAAGATTTAATGATTTAACAAATAGTCCCCAATGTCAACTGTTGTTGTACAAAGAGCAATGACGAATATGGAATAAAGCTTTCTGCTTTCTGATCTAAAGGCTGGCTTATGCAACTACTAATAAACTGCTGGGGACCGGGGAAATTAATAATTACGATCCTTGATAGATCCAAGAGCTGCCGCCAGAAGTCTACTGAAAATCGTAGATGATTGGCGAGGAATCTCCAACTAGCCTCCCCTGTAAATTCGGCCGAATTACGCTAGATATTTAATAAACCTTCCTTTCCACCGCATCCCGTTTTCATCTTAATTTTCCCTCAATGCCATTGCTATTGAAAGAGTAAATCAGGGGTTATGATTGGCTTATGCCAAAGCTTGAGCCAATAACTGATCCCATGACAAATGGCCTTACATTGTTAAGAATTCGTCCTAACTACTATTTGTTCGGTTAGTCAAAGCCCCCCTACCTCACCCCTTTGTCGTAACTTCAATAGAGTTAAGGCAGCAATAGGCAAATGACAACATATATTTGAACCGATTACCCAAAATGTTGTTTCCAATCCTACATCGCCATCAATTTTGGCTTTTTTGTATTAATTAAAGCCATTACATTTAACTCTGTATTTTAGTGTCTCATAGATAAGAATTTGAGGAACAAATAGTGCAATAGCGAATAGCATGTAGCTATATATTTACTCGAAACCTGCGAAGCTGAACATGGGATTTACATTCGTAGCCATATTGCTGCTCAACTATAAAATTTCCCTCTGAAATATAGTAATTTGTCTCAATTATAAGATCTTTTATATATGGACATAATTCAAACTACTTGATTTAAACGTTTAAGAAGGTGTTGTAAGGGTTAGATGTTGTTGATAATGAAAAGCTGCCTTGCAAATAGCAACTCAACCAGCCCCTAACTGCAATATACAATTGCTTGGCTACTGCTTGTTTGATTGACTCAAATCTCAGCTCATCCGCTTGGAGTAACAGAAACACTCCTATATTTGACATGCTAAGAAGTCTTTATTTTCATTTAAGACAATTTTTTGTCTTTTGAAGATATTAAAATTGCCCTTCAGTCGAACGGAATTTGTGTATTTCTATAACTGTGTATTACTGTCTGTCTACATTCATGTATTGCTATTTCTCCATGGTGATGAGTTAGGATTTGTGCCAATCAAACGAGCAGTAGCATTTGGGTATTGAGGTTGGAGCTGGTTGAATTGCAATTCAGTGTAAATACTAACAGCTACTCGAGAACTTTTGAGGTCACTTTGGAGCCTGTCGAGTGCGCTGCAAATTGCGCATACCGAATTTTAAGATGCCAATGTCAAATCGCATTATTAAACAATAAAAAACCAAGCCATATTGTCAAAATATTTGGTTCGATTCTCGCTTATAGCCGTGGGTTCACCCACTCTTCGTAGATGGTCAGAGGGGAAAACCGTTTGAAGTACTAGTGCTTCGCTACATATACCCCTGTATATCTAGAACATAATTAATTGGTTGGATATTTGCAGCTAAACATCAGTCCAGCTTATTTTCGCTAACAACTTCAGGATTGGGAGAGCTAGCTGCCCCTGTAATACCCTTAAGCGAGAAGCATTTGCTTGCTCTTCGTCTACACACCAATCATAGACACCTCTATCAGCACTTAATGGCATGATGATGCTGAGTTGTAAAGCTCGCTTAAAGGGTGATTATTATTTTGCAACCCATATAAATTATTAGTATCTTGAACCCTAGTCCAAATGAGCCACTTATATTGTCGAATTTCCTCTGAAACCTCTGTATTTTTCTCCACACTGATCTTTCAACATTGAGAAAATCTCTAATATATTTGTGTGTTTTGAATAAGAAAACTCTATTGCTATTTTGAAACGTTCTACAAATTTACGAATGAGGATTATGGTAATACATAGGGGAGCTCAAGTCACAATATCAACCCCTTTTACCCCTTTCCCAACAATAAGGTATTCCACCCACAACTCGTTTATCGCTTAATATGCTCAGGCATAACCCCTGGTAGTACCCTTGTAATCGCATACTATTACAAACATTATGTAATAATTTCATAGCTTCTAACTGGCCTAAAAGGACAAGGTAATTGCTGGGGCAAGTTCATGGGACTATTGCTGTAGCAATTGTAGGATTAATGATCTAATTTCTGTAAACAAAGGTAAAAATGGTAAACAACTTCTTCAAGGTTGGTTCCTAGAAATAAAAGATAAATATAACAAACTCATACTCATACATCTTTACGTTTGAAATAATTCAATACCTAAAATAAATCAAATAAAAAATTAATCAAAGTAATTCAGAGCATTGATCTTGATATAA